>NW_020769309.1:8759807-8790920 GCF_900518735.1 Pseudonaja textilis
TCTATCTATCTATCTATCTATCTATCTATCTATCTATCTATCTATCTATCTATCTATCTATTCTATTTATCTAATATATTTATATAGGGGGCTGTGGCTATAACTCAGAGAGAAATCCCTGCAGATGAATAGAAAAGATCTCTCTCTCTCTCTCTCTCCCCCCCTCCCTCCCTCCGTCCCTCCCTCTTTCCATTACACATTTTATGAAGAAGAAAACCACTTTCTACATGCCATCGGGGAGCGATGGAGACATCTGGGTGCCTGTTCCTCTGATTAAAGCTTCTTTTAAACCATTTTTCAAAGGATTAATACAGATTAACTGATTCCGTGGCTCTTGCTTTTAATCTAATAAAGGCTTGAATACATTATTATTTTTTGCAACACATCTGAGGCCTGCTTTTGTCAAACAAATCCCCCTCCATCCTAATCCCTTAGTGCATCATTAAGCTGTGAAAATGACTTCATCACCCATGACAGAAAATTGAAGCCCCCTCCCACACACAAGCCATATGGCAAGTGAGAGTTTTCAGCCCCCTCTGCCAGGAAGCTGAGGCACTGCTGGACCCAGGAACATCCTTTGGGCCTCACTTTTACAGCACTAGCCAAGGGCTGTGAAAAACCAAGCAACATATTTTGAAATCACTTCCCAAGCCAAGTCCATCAGCACCAGCCAAGCAGGGGCTTCAGAAGCCCATTCCCATGTACCACTAGCACCTTATCAGATGATATAGGCATCTCAAATGTGAACTGGTCTACTGGATCCAAGGAAATGATTGACAGGTTTTTCTAGCCACTTTGTCATTGGGTCTGTTCTAATTTACAATTACAGTCAACACAAATAGCACTGATGTTTCTATCTCCTTGGATCAAATGCCAGGGAAAGAGAGTGTAGGTGATTTCTGTATAGGGCAGGAGAAGGCAACGTGATTCTCAGTCCAATCTTTCTAGCCTAATTTTCAAAACCTTTCCAGACATTTTGGAACAGAATTGAATCTAAGAATTTTAATTCTATTTATTTTTGACAATTTTTCTATTTAGCCATGGTAGAGCAGTGGTTAGAATGTAGTATTGCAGTCTAGCGCTGCTTACTGCCAGGAGTTTGATCCTGACCAGCTCAAGGTTGACTCAGCCTTCCATCCTTCCAAAGTCAGTAAGATGAAAACCCAGATTGCTGGGAGCAATATGCTGACTCTTGTTGACTGCTTATAAAGGGCTGTAAAGCGCTGTGGAGTGGTGTATAAGTCTAAGTGCTATTGCTATTGCTAACCAAAAGTTTAACTTTCAAAACTTTATGCAGTCCAATGTTCTGGTAGGGGCCCTTTCAGCCAGAGGCTAATATATGGTGCATTATTATGCTAGCACAGCAGCACAGAGTCAATGTCACAGGATAGAAACCCATGGCAGATATAAAGATTAATTTTGCAATCCCAGCTTCAGCAAATGCAAGGTATCATAAAAGGGCAAGGACAGACTGATTGTCTGTCCTTGCCCTTTTATGATACCTTGCCATTACCCATACAAAGGAGGCACTAGTCAATACAAGAGGAACATATAATGTCACTCAGAACAAGGCACATATCACTCTATTTATAGCCAGACAATAACAAAGAGCCCAAATGCTTATACGTGTTCATAATGCAAAGGATGGCAAGCCAGCACAGAGTCTAACTACTGCTGTGACTTGAATATCACAATCTTTGTGTATTATTTATCTAACTTGTTTCTATACTAAAAGGCATCCAATAACATGGCAATTTACAATACTAGTAACAATCAAATCATCATCGTCAATATATTTTACTTAACAGTATTCACCCATAATAAGCATGCAAACAAGAATACAAAACAACATATTGAAGCGTGGTATCAATACTGAAAGGTCAAAACAACAGATTAGAACAGGACTTTGTGTGGGGAAAGCTAAAATGTAGGGAAAATAGTTCTTTTAAAGCAACATTTATTGAAGAAGGTGATATAACATCTGGGAAAGAAAAAAATGTATTGGATCAAGAGTTATTTTATTTGGAAATGTTCTCACTCTTTGTGACTTGGAGTTAGCATATTAAAACTATTACATATTGTGCCCTGGGGGGATATAGCTACAATTCCCACCATGACTCCATAAAACCAATTCCATCATCTTTGAATTCCTAAATATAGTATCATTGCTTTAATAGGAGAAAAATGACCCAGAAAATTCTAGAAACAACATGAAAATTGCATAGCCACAAAGAACAAAATAAACACTGCGGTCCAAATTAGGTGATGACAAGCCCCTTTGCTTCCTTCCAGCCTCCAATTGACAATAGGACAATTCATAACCACTTCCTTGCCAAACATTGCAAATTTTCTGTGCATAAATTGGTTTGTTTATAAGATATAAATTAATGTCAGCCTCTCAAAGTGGATCAGACTAGGATGCCAATGTCATGTGGGTCAGAACTATTTTCACAGTAAAGCTATAGTAACAGAATCTTGCAAGGGTAATATATCATTTCCTGCCTCCCACCCCAACATATTTAATAAGGAGGAGCTTTATAAAATATTTACACTACTTTTTTGGCCTAAACTCAGCTCCTTTAATCTGACCATCACCTTTATACTTGTCTCTTCACAGGCCTTGAATACTTTGTCCTTCAAGGCTGTTCTCTCTGTCCTTTCTACTAAATCAGCATCAATAGAATTAAATTCTCAATACAAAACCAAGCATTACATTAACAGTTAAAAGCTAAAAGCTTTGTGGAAGAACATCTTTATTAACTTGCTAAATATTAGGAGAATAGGAAACAAAGGGTCAGGCCCAAGCTCAGAGTTGAGATAGCAAGATTCAATTAAGCTCAATGCTTTATTAGTTTACACCTAATGGATAAAACCTTGCCAAACTAAAGGTATAACTTTCTAATCTTACCTGATATATCCTGAGAGATTCTAGGGTATGGTTACCTTAACTTCTGCCCCTTCCCCAAGCTCCATCCAGCTCAGGATTGCGCAGTCTCTTAATCTGGGCCTCTTTCTGGGAAAACTCTGTGTGGCCAAAGTCTCCCCCACTGCTCCTGCAGATGCACACTCCATCAAGCAAGGGCAGTTCCCTAGGGGAGAGCTTCTCACAGCCTGGGAGCCACATAGGAGAACGCTGTTTCTCACCTATTAGACAGCTTAAGCTCTTGTAGCACATAAATCCACAGATGGTCCTCCCTTGTTCTCCTTTTGAACCAGAAAGATTCATAGCTGGAAAGGCAATCCTGCAGGTAATCAGGCTCGAGGCTATTTAGGCTTTGCAATGATAGCCCCAAATACATCACAATACAATAATCAAGGTAACCAAATATATGGATAAATATTACTATAGCCTACTCACCAAGTAGTGAGTAGTAGTAATAATAGTAGTAATATTGCACACTGGCATTCCTTGCCAAAGCCAGCTTTTGCAAATCTAATGACATTTGAGATTTCAGGAATACTGTGAACCTGCTCCTTGAAGCACATCAAAGATCACTCACCTAGATAGTCACCTATAGTCCCCTTTGCACCATATATTGGTTACCTCCTGATTGCAAGAACCAGAATTATTGTCCTCAAAGCCTAGTCCCATCAGATGGTCTAATCCCATCAGATGTCTAGATCGAGTGTCAAACTTGATTTCACTGAGGGCTGCATTAGAGTTGTGTTTGACCTTGGGGGGGGCAGGGAGCATGGCCAAGGTAGGCATGTCACTCATATTGGGGGTGCCTGTGGTGGCAGCCCGAGCACTCTACCAGCAAAAAACGGGCTCCCAAGCTCCATTTTCAGCTGCAATGGCCTCCTGCACCCCTCTGCCAGCAAAAATGGAGCTTTGGAGGGCCACACATTTTTGTTGTTTCCAGGGTGGACCTGTGGGCCAGATTTAAGGACCCATGGGCTGGATCCAGGCCCTGGGCCTTGAATTTGACACTGCTAGTCTAGATTCTAGAAGAACATCATGCCATTGATACTGAAAGGCACAGAAAGTTTCAAGAGAACACAACCTCTTTTACAGTAGTCTCTATACAAGAGCAATTTTCCACTTGATGTAGTTTTTGAAAATCTGATTCAACAGTATGATAAATTTCACCATGATCCTAGAAGATGCCAGAAATATCAGAAATTGTTAAGAAGAGACTTTCACTGAAAACATTATACTTCTCAATATATTGTTTTAGGAATGTAATTTTAATCAGAAACTTACACTGATCCCAGAGTAAAGGAAGGAGAAATCAGTGTACGTAAGTGTTGGCAAACACATCAAAAGGACAATTTGGATATCAATAACAAATAATAATACAGTAAAAGATTAATCCAACAGAAAATAAAATGTCCAAGCTACTGTAAATCACAACAAAATGAAAACAAACCAAAAGTAGAACATCCTCTCCCTTAATGACTTTTAACTCATCTTAACAAGCCAAAGTTAATTTATCTATATTCCTTAAACCCATTCATAAAATATCTAATAATGATTTTGGTTTTTGTGTATTCTTACTCGGAAAGTGTAGTGGTGCTATTTTATATGCCATTTTTGTCAGTTTCTTCCAAAAATTGCCCAGAAACAATAGCTGAAGACATTGCCGCTTTAAGAAACAAACAAGCAAAAACAAAAAACCAGAATAAACAGGGACCTGTAGCTTCATACACATAGGTATGTGAGGCATCGTCATTTTAAATACCACTAAAATGCATTTGTTGAAATTGTATTCATGGTCAAATCATGTTTCCTTTTCTGATTCAAGCTCATGCATTAGAAGAATCATCTAGGATATAGGCTTGAATCTGAACCTGCATTATTATTTGGGGACCCTCTTCTTTATAATGAAAATGCTCACACTTTCTTCCTCTTACTCGTCTCCTTTTAATGTATCTCTGGGTGGGCATATTTGTGCTTTCTCATTTTGCCCTTTATTAGAATAGATGGAGTCTGACTACCTACACAATCATGTCCTAACAATCTAGCAATAGCAAATACTGCCTACTACCAGCCAACTCTTGATGGTCCAGAGCTTGCCTGTACAATTATTTTCTGACTTTTCAAATCCAAATCAAACCTTATTTAAACCCCAAGCACTTCTGCTCATCAACTGATTCATGAAGTTTCAAATTATGCATCAACCCCCAACAATTTATTAAATGAAAATAATTCAACAAATATTATTTTAACTATTAATACTACAAAACTATGACCCCTTGGTCAGGCTTATTGGTATTTGGGGGTGGATATATAGACTATTTGGGGGAACCCTGATTTAAATATATGACTCTCCATTTTTTCTATTGGTGTGCATTTGTTGCTGTACCCTATTCTTCTCATTAGTATTCTGTGTTTTTCTTATAAAAACTAAAGTAATTCCAGATTAGAATTTGATTAATTTCTCCAAAATAAATGTTTTAACTACAGAAGGGAGGGAGGAAGGAATTGATTATTCTCACATGTTTTATGCAAATTAAAAGAGTCTATATTTTTGGAGAAAATATTTTATGAATGTTGAATGAGTAAATTCACCAAGAGAACTTAAAAAAAAAACCTTGGTGAATTAGTATTAGACTAATTAGTTCAGGACATATGTCTGAACTAATATAGTAATACTGTGGGATTTGCTCCCTTCTCCCTATTATTATTATGACTAAATGCAAAATTTTAGTCCTACTAATGGTTATTGTGTCTGTACTCAATGTGCTATGAGTGCACATACAATAAGAAAAATATATATAATTTTTCATACGCTAACCCTCATAAGAAAAAAGGCACAGCTTAAAGACACCAAGATTTATTAAACAGCTGCTGTTATACTCAATTAACATCACAGAAAAATGTAATCATTTATCTTTTTTGTACCCTTCTGCTTTTAAAAGTTTCACAACAATCAAGATTGGAATACTTCTTTAATAACTTATTTATTAAGAATAAGATGCCTACTGAAACCACATGGGAACAAAGTAAGTTCATTGTCTTTGGGTCATGGCTGATTCTATAGATCTCAGCTGTGATCTGCATGGTCTTGGACAATGAGAATTATCTTTTCATGAATGGCTACTTGGCTGCATATGGAAGGACAAGAGAAACATCTGATATATAGAAGATTGCAGCTGCAATAAATTGTTCATACATCTGGGTGCTCATTAGGGATCTCTGCAAAAGTAAAAAAGCTATTTCTGGTTATTCTTTCTTTTTAGTTTCCATTCTTTCATTACTAGTCTATCTGGAGAGTCAATGTAGTTCATACAGCTGGGTGCTCTTTAGCCATCTCTGAGAGATCCCTAGGAGAGGGAATGTAGTCAAACATAGTATTCACCTATACAGAGTTGCTGTGGAGTTTTTCCTGGATCTTCCATTAGTTCAGTCACAAATGTATTATTCTTTAATTTGAAAGAAAAATATATCATGATTTTTTAACCAACAATAACAATGAATTAAACAGAGATCCAGGAAACCACTCATTAAAGTGAGAGGCCCCTCATCCTATTTTCTGATGTAGCATGTGACTAACTACATTACAGGTTTATGAGCTAACGGGATCCTTTCTCTAGAGTCTAGACCAGGGGTCTCCAAACTTGGCAACTTTAAGATTTGTGGACTTCAACTTCCAGAATTCCTCAGCTAGTCATGCTAGCTGGGCAATTCTGGGAATTGAAATCCACAAGTCTTAAAGTTGCCAAGTTTGGAGACTCCTGGTCTAGACTCTACACCTTCAACTACGGAAAATTTTCTGGGAATAAAACAGATGTTAAAGAGTTATTTCTGATATTAAGAACAAGACCTTATGTGGCCTTCTCAGTATTGTCTGTTCAGCATCTCTACTTCTTTTGTTGGTCAAGTGACTAACAGATGGGAGAGATGCAATATTTTTTGCTTTGCATAATGGTTTTCCCTCCCTAATGAGGAAAGATCTGTGTAGGAGATTTTGTTCTTGCAATCAAGAAATTGAAGTTTCTTGAGAATATCAATGTCTGCAATGTCTAAAGAATATCTGCAAGAATTCTAGGAAGAGAAATGTTAATCTGTACATCATTTTTCCCTGCCTGTTTGACTGCTATACACAGGCAGTACATGTAAAATGTCTGATCACTGATGTTTTTATCATCAAATCCCAGTTTGTCTTTTCCACATAGCTTAACATAGGTGATCCATATACTTTGGCTAAGGTTTATATACATCTGCAAAGTACATAAATTAACTGCAAAGGTAGCTGGAATTCTTTCCTCTACTGAAGTATTAGAAAGTCAGAAGAGACTGGTATTTCTCACAGGACTGCTTTAAAATTTATTATTTCTTTTAAAAATTTGGTATATTATTTTTGGTAGGCACAATATTGCCTCAGGAGACCATCCCTTTCCTCACATGTCCCCAATCCCATTCAGTTCTTCCAACAGCACCAGGACTGACTGCATAACAAAATAATCATATTAATAATTATCTGCACAATAATGCTATTTTATTTCATATGTATCCCATTAGTACTTCTAGGTCTTTCTTAACTTTTTTTAAGAATAGAAACATATACATACATTTTAAATAGGATTTATACAGCCACTAAATTCACAAAATGTGACTCTAAGCAGCTAATGTAAGATCAGGAACAAGAGGGTTGAAACCAAACACTCATAAATATATTAAACTTATTAAAATAACTGAAAATCAAGCTGGTAAATAATCTTGGGGAAGTTATGCAGAGAACCTTGGTAAAGTCTGAGGAAAAAAAGGCAGTGTGGGTGGGGGAGGTTTAAACTTACCCTCTTAATTCCCTTTGGTATCTGAAGGAGGGAAGGAAAAATGCTCTCAGATTTTCAAGGTTCTTGAAAGTAGAGTTCTAATAGTTCTAATAGTAAAATCATTTTACTGTGATTCCAGTAGAGAGAAGTTCCCCGAGGACAGGCTCTAGCATGAGTCTGAAAGCTTGGAAGACTAAAACCCTGGTCCTGGTGATGAATCCAAATTGGATCTTGCAATATTATCCTAGACTTGTATATTTGCTTTCATTTGTCTAATAGTTCTCATTTTGTCTAATTCCTGACCTGGCCTACCTTGAATGTGACAGCAAGTCACTGCAGGAAAAAGTCCCAAGCTGACCTTAATTCAGGGGTGTCAAACTTGGGTTGTCATGGCATCATCATGTGATGTATCAGGACTTTTTCCCCCTTTGCTAAACCAGGCGCGGGTGGGGCCAGCACAGGATGCATCCGGGCTGTGGGCCATGAACTTGACACCCCTGCCTTAGTTGATCTCAAAAAAGTTAAACAGATCATCTGGTTGATACTCAGTTAACAAGCTACTAGGAATTTCTAGGACTATAAGCTATAGGTATCCCACAACAATGAAACAAGATATAAATATCTTTTTCATAAAAACTATATGGATGTGTCCACCTATACCAGTAATTGAATTCAGTTTGAGAAGACTTTTCCTTCAACAAAAGCCTAGCTTCATCAAAATCTCATTTACATCTGAAAACCTACCTCTGAGATCCACACAAGAAAAAACTTAATTTGTAAAACTAAATTATAGTGGAATTAGAGTCATACATATCCACAGCACAAAGATTTGAGATGTTTTTAAAGATATGCTTTATGTGCAAGCCATATTATTAGGAACTAATATTAAATTTTCTATTCCATTCCAACAGTATGAATGATTCATGGCCAATCATTCATACTGTTGTTCATAAAACACAATTACATATTCTGTAGTTGTGCTGATAATACAAAAGGATGGATATTTTACCTGGCAGTATGAGTTGTTCCCTCCCTCAAATGCAGTGTTTACCTTTAAACTCAAAGGATGCTTAGGTAATAGAAATTGGTAATCTTTTTTAGGTGGCAGGTGGCAGAGCATCTTAAAATTTTTATTTTTTAAATATAATATATGAGCAGTTTATTTTAGGGAGTCCCCTCTTGTCCTTTGTCTACTGTATATGTAACTGAACCTGTAAATTGTACTATGATTTGCCATCATACTAGAGCCAAATTATCCATATCTTTAAATTTTGATATTGAATATTCCCTAGACAGTCTGCAAATATTTACTAAATAGTCCATATCTGTACTTAACAGCTACTATTTTACTTTTAAGATGGCTTTCAAAAGAGATTAGATAATTATCAAACATATTTCTCATAACATAGTATGTAATTTTTGGCATGGAATGGCATTTAATGTTTAACTGTATGTGCAAATGATACGTTGCAACTGACATCCAATGGCTTATAAAATAGTTTAGGCTTCAAACATATCATAAACTAAGAAAATCCAAAGTTCTTAAATATCATCCAAACTAAAGAAAAGAGAAAATTTTGATTCCAAACTAATAGGATATAAGAAATTTTTGAATAGACTTTTATATGTGGTTAAATTGTTCCAGCTCTAAGCAGGGACATCTATATTCCCTTTTCAACAACATTATTTTTAAGTTTTGTAGTTCAAGATTGCAGAACTTTTTGCTGCCTTTTAAAAATGAAGAAAAAATATTTTTCTGGAATTTGTTAAGTGTTTTATTCCATCTTTCTTTCAAGAGCCCAAAGTGACACAAATAATTCTACTTTCTCCCATTTTTTTCTGCACAACAACCCTGTGAGACACATTTAGCTGAAAGAGGCCCAATGTCAACCAGGAAGCTTTTGTGAATGTGGGTATCAATTTGTCTTCAATGCATGTATGGTTCTACTGGAGAAATATTTAATAGGGTCAAGATGTTGAGATCTCTTTAATTACAAATCTCAACAGAGATATGGCAAAGAAGGATTAAGGTAATCTTGGTTTTTGACATACTGGATAGATTGTTAAATTTGAGCTCAATGACCTTTATTTATATTACAAGCATGATCTCTGAACATACTGAATAAAGTGCAAAGAAACATAGAGTAGACCCTTATATGGTACACATGTACTTACAGAGATCTTGCTGTCCAAGGCAGGGGTCTCCAAACTTGGCAACTTGAAGATTTGTAGACTTCAACTCCCAGAATTCTCCAGCTAGCTATGATAAAGTTGCCAAGTTTGGAGACCTCTGGTCTAAGGCTTTAGCTTGCTAATCCAATAGTATCTCCAAAATGCAAACCTGAAATGGCATCACTCACAATGCTATGAGCAAGAACTAGGAATGCATATTTAGTTCTTTTTTCTAATAGGAATGACAACCTGTCAAAGACTCTCATATGGTAATGCAAAGCAATGCAATAAATAGCACTTCAAAATGGGAACTAGCATATGGCTCTACTCTGTCTTCAGAGCTTTTCTTTATCTGCATGAAACTAGTGGGAAAGATCATCAGAAGAGCTGAACAGTATTACCATATGATATCCAAACCATAAGTCTATTACATCTTCAGTAATTATATGCCTTCCCTGGACATAGACTTGCAGTGGGCAAAGAATAATAATGTCTTATTAAAGGATGATATATTGAAACCCAGTTCAGATAAAACTAAGTTGCTTATTGTGAAGGTCACATACAGAGAGAACTGTTTGTTATGGATGAGATCATGGTCATGAAGGAGCAGGTATATATCCAAATCTTCAGCTTTCCCAAATGGAACTTTGATTGATTGGCCAACATTATCCCTTCTTGGAAGAAACCAGTTTTAAAACCATAATGCATTCATTAGAAACCACTACAAAGAACCTATATACGGAACTGACCTTGTGCCAGATTTGGAAATGTATTTAATAAAAAACTTAACATCCCAGCTGGTTGTATTGGCTGACAACATCTTTTCAGATAGAAATAGAAATGCTTTCTTATTTTTAGAGCCTACTACCAATACCTTCCCTGCTCTCCATCTTATTCACTGAAATAATTTGAGAAGGAAAGGTTGTGTCTACCCTCCATTCTTTTGAAATCCTTTCCCAGTTGAGCTGGGAAGCATAATCTCTTTATTAAGTTTCTAAAGCTGCTAAAACCATACTTCGCTTTTTAAGCTTTACAGAAGTAAATTCAAACTTGAAATGAGGAATGTATTGACTGTGAGAGCTATTAGACCATGGAAGGACTTGTCTCCAGGATTCATGGATGATCAGTCACTGGAGCTTTTCAAGCAAATGTTGGACAGTCTGGGATAATCTGAGATTTCTGTACAGTGCAGTGAGTTGGACTAGAAGACCTCAACAATACTGTCCAATCCTATGGTTCTATGACACATTTTTAAATGGACTTCTGCCTTTTTAAAAATTATTTTATTGCTGCTTTATATAGAGTTTTTGATATTGTATGTTTAACTTTTGAATGTGATTTATTTTAAGCCCTCGAACAATATCAGAAATTGGCAGTATAATGTAACACTTGAAATGATTAAAAATAAATAGCAAAAAAAAATCATCCCCTGAAGCATATTTCTCAGCAGATTCTATCCCTAAAGGAACTAATTTTATGATTTGGAAACTGTCAGATGAATCAGAGAAAAATGACCTTCTACAAACATGTTTCCAAACATACAGATATTCTGTGGTAGGATATACATTGCAACTGTAAATCAACAACATGGGTGATGATTTTCATGTCAGTTAGAATATGACTATGAAATATAATCTTATGAAAAGTTAAAAGCACTGATACTCAAATCCAAAACCTGCTTGCCAATAACTTGGGAATAATACAGTCAAACTAAATGTTCTCCAACATATAGAGTATAGAAAGCCTTGATGAAGATTATCTACTAGATGAGGTATATACTTCAATGAAGTATACTAATATTTTAAAAAATCTATTTTGAACAATGCTTAATTTTAAAGGAAAGACCTTAATTTCATTCTTGCACACAAATGCAATCCTTGTTGAACAAACAGAAGTTCTTACATTTGCACAGATGTGAATATGTTCTATCAAGCCATTCTCATGAAGAGATGAGAAGAGAATATCGATTTCTGACCAAAATGTTGTTGAGACTCAACATCTTTTTTATAGTGTGGTGACCAGAACTGGATGCACTTTCTAGGTGTGATCTTACTAAAGCTTTGTAGAGTGGTACAACAAAGTTATTCATAACCATAATGTTATATTAAAAATATTATTATTCCTACTGAGTCAATATGTCTCAACTTAATGAAATTTATATATAGATATTGCAACCACCCTCTGGTCATTGCCAGTGTCAGCTGACCATACATCTGTGTTATGCAAACTAAAAAGAACAACTGGGTGACAAGACAGACAGTGATTCCTGAACAATAGGAGGATAAAAAGAATGTTCTATCATGCAGGGTATCCCAACCATTGTGTCAAAATGAAAATTCAGTCTAGTGAACCCTGCTATAAAGTACACAAAATAATACAGAATCTGTTGCTAGCTTTGGAATTATAGAATTAGACTTTTCTAGAATTAGAAAGAAAATGAATTAGAAAATTTGTACAGCTTGATTTAGAATGGCAGAATATTGACCAGTTCACAATGCTTTAAGGGACTGGAATAGCCCTTCCACAAACAACAGAAATTGGTGGATGGAATGGACTAAGATTAATGAGACCCCTCTCTGGAAAAACAGGGGGATCATTTTCACTAATTTCTTCTTCCTGCAGTCAACCAGACCCCCTTTCTAGAAAGTTCCCTAACTCACAGAAACAACATGGAGTTACAGGCAGATGAAAGATGAAATAGAATATGTTTTTGTTTCTTTTCCTCCCCTATAATCCATTGAAAAATGGTGATTTGTAAAGTGTTCAACTGAAACTTATTTATATCCTGTCCATCGTGGCTTATACTTTGTGTTGCAAGCATCAGCTTGATGCCATTTGCCCACTAGCAATTTATGTCATCTCCTAGAATCATCTTAGCATTATCATCCCAAAATATATCTTCAATTGTATTGAAAACAGGGTTTATTTCACCTCACTCTCAGCTGGATTATGCTATGAAAATTCTTTTATCATTTATGAGGGGAGAAAAATATCCTGAGACAAAAAAAGACAATATATAAATATATAAATAAATATATCTATTGGGGATAGTTCAGCAGAGTAGATACAATTGTATCGGGGGCTGAAGGCTACAAAGGGGAGAAATCAATACTGATAGAAGAAAATATGTGTAGCTCACGGTTGAACTGTGGAGACTTTTGTGCTCTCTGAATTTCTTGCAAATGTTTCATTATTAAGATAGATGACACCATCCGTGCTACCTTGTCAGTGTTCGTAGGATTGCTCTTGGTGGTTCTTTGATTAGGCTGTTGTTTAGCTTGTTTGTCTGAGTTAGTGGTTCCTATATTGATGTATTGTTTACTTCATGATAGTTGGTACAGTATTAATCTTGGTGTTAATATATGATCATCTGAGTATTGATTGCTGCTGAGGAGATATTTTGGTCTTTTTGTTTCCTTTTTGGCTTTTTGACTATCTCTTTAAAATGATATGCAGATGTTGTTTACCTCTATGTATCTGTTGATGGCTGATTTGTCTACATGGCAGGCTTCCAGAAATCCTCTAGTGCTTGGCTTGGCTTAGTATAGGTTACTCTCAGATTTCCAGCTGAAACTATAGCTAAGTCTGTACTTGTGTTTTGAAGCTGAGTTTTCATCAGTATTCTGTGATACTAGTATGTGTTCATGGATGCACTCTGCTAGACTTTTGCTTGTTTGTCCAACGTAGTGGCTGTTTCAGTCCTTACTTTGTATGTTGTAGAAGATGACTCTCATTTTTCCTTTGGGGCTGCCGGATCTTTTGCTTTACTTAGGATGGTTTGCGGGGCTTTAGTTACTGTGTGTGTTATGGTGATGCCATGTGGTTGTAATAGTCTGTTGGTGGTTTCTTAAATGTTTTTGATATATGGTAGCATTATTCTTTTCACAGCTTGGATGGTTGTCTTGCAGTGGGCTGAGTGATCAGGCATTTTTTGATGAGGCTGTATAAAATGGGTATCCATTTTATTGGAAGATGTTGTATATGATCGGTTTCCTTTCCCTGGTGTCCAGGGTTGCTGCAATTTGTTTGTGCTCATCTAAATAGTTTGGTAATGAAGCATCTGTAAGAAAACAACTCACTCAGAGAACACCAAGCATTTCAGAAAAATCAGTGAAAATCACAACCTATATTCTCTCTCCATCGAGAGGATTCCAATTCTCTTTAATGAAAGAAGCTGATCAATCTAGAGCCAACTCTGGATTCAACTCACTGAATGATTCATAGTATTATTTAATTATTACATTTCAGTCTTCTCAAGGATTCTTAAGACTACTTACTGCCCTTTGTCCATTTTATGATCTGAGATGACCCAGTGAGGTTTCTAGTGAAAAGGGGATCTTAAACTGAATAACAGAGCCCTCCTGTAACTTTTGCTACTCATTGAGTTTGTTTTAATACTCCTGTTTTGTAAAATGTATAGCTGCTGTGAATATTATTTGTAAGTAGGATATAAATACAAACTCTGAGCATCCTTCATGATAATTCTTCAAAGTTACAAAGAATGTTTTTTTTTCTATTTTAGACTTGTATAAGCCATCATTTAAACATTTTAAATTAAAGCAATGTACATTTAAGATGGTAGCTATAATTACACAGAAACAATAATAAAAGCGGAACAGCCTTCTTAAACATAGGGGTTAGGCAAGAAACAAATACACATCTAATTTTTTTATTGAATTTAAACTATATATTCAATTAAAAATAAGAGAACCTTGCAAATTTCATTTGAAATAAACAATGAACGTTAAAGGCTTTAAAAGATGCATAGTTTTGTACAATTTCTGAAGCTGGTATTTCACTTCTGAAACTATTCTCACTTCTTGTTCAACATTCATCTTGGATCAGAATTTCCTCATCTAGCATCTGCCTTGAATGTTCCTGCTTATAGTGTGCGTGTAGTGTTCCATGCACCTTGGCATATTGTTATGCTCACCACCTGAACATGGAAATGTCTTCAGACAATGCTGGCTCTGTTGGCCAAGAAAAGGAGATGAGCACCACCCTCTAGAGTCAGAAATGACTGGACAGGACAAACTTTTACCTACTGTGGGTAAATACAGTTATTACCCTGTAAATCCATGTTCCAGATTCTCCTATTTGCTTATCCAAGCAGAGTAGGAATTTGTTCTCCCAGAGTTGTCCAAGTCTAATGGTTTGGGCATGCAAACCAAAATCACTATCAAAACTTATTTGTGGCTTTCTGCCTTGTTTGGACAAGCTAGCTTTGGTAAGAGCTTACAAACTGAGTGTAAATGATGACAAAGCAAAAGTAGAAACAGGACTACTAATAGTTGAGAACATATCAGCAAGAAGAAAATTCAGCTGCTCAAAATTCACCTTTTCATTTCATCTACCAACAATAATCTGGCCCTAATTTCATTTTAAATAGTGCAGTGGAGGTTTCTGATTGCTTTATAAAGTTGTTAAGTCTGCAATGCTTTGAATATTCCTCCCCATCTTGACTTTATTTATTACGTGCAATAAATATTGACTGGGCGGGTTGGCATTCCAATTTGTACAGCCAGGAAATGGTGATGGATGTACACTGCTCAAAAAAATAAAGGGAACACTTAAACAACACAATGTAACTCCAAGTCAATCACACTTTTGTGAAATCAAACTGTCCACTTTGGTAGCAACACTGATTGACAATCAATTTAACATGCTGTTGTGCAAATGGAATAGACAACAGGTGGAAAGCATAGGCAGTTAGCAAGACATCCCCAATAAAGGAGTGGTTTTGCAGGTGGTGACCACAGACCACTCTCAGTTCCTATGCTTTCTGGCTGATGGTTTGGTCACTTTTGAATGCTGGCAGTGCTTTCACTCTAGTGGTAGCATGAGACGGAGTCTACAACCCACACAAGTGGCTCAGGTAGTGCAGCTCATCCGGATAGCACATCAATGCAAGCTGTGGCAAGAAGGTTTGCTGTGTCTGTCGGCATAGTGTCCAGAGCATGGAGGCGCTACCAGAAGACAGGCCAGTGCATCAGGAGATGTGGAGGAGACCGTAGGAGGGCAACAACCCAGCATCAGGACCGCTACCTTCGCCTTTGTGCAAGGATGGACAGGAGAAGCACTGCCAGAGCCCTGCAAAATGACCTCCAGCGGGCCACAAATGTGGATGTGGGTACTCAGTCAGAAACAGACTCCATGAGGGTGGTATGAGGACCCGACGTCCACAGGTGGTGGTCGTGCTTACAGCCCAACACTGTGCAGGACGTTTGGCATTTTCCAGAAAACACCAAGATTGGCAAATTCACCACTGGTGCCCTGTGCTCTTCACAGATGAAAGCAGCTTCACACTGAGCACATGTGACAGATGTGACAGGGTCTGGAGATGCTGTGGAGAATGTTCTGTTGCCTGCAACATCCTCCAGCATGACCGGTTTGGCAGTGGGTCAGTAATGGTGTGGGGTGGCATTGCTTTAGGGGGCCACACAGCCCTCCATATGCTCGCCAGAGGTAGCCTGACTGCCATTAGGTACCGAGATGAGATCCTCAGACCCTTTGTGAGACCATATGCTGGTGTGGTTGGCCTTGGGTTCCTCCTCATGCACGACAATGCTAGACCTCATGTGGCTGGAGTGTGTCAGCAGTCCCTGCAAGACGAAGGCATTGATGCTATGGACTGGCCCGCCCATTCCCCAGACCTGAATCCAATTGAGCACATCTGGGACATCATGTCTCGCTCCATCCACCAATGCCACGTTGCACCATAGACTGTCCAGGAGTTGGGGGATGCTTTAGTCCAGGTGTGGGAGGAGATCCCTCAGGAGACCACCCGCCACCTCGTCAGGAGCATGCCCAGGCATTGTAGGGAGGTCATACAGGCACATGGAGGCCACACACACTACCGAGCCTCATTTTGACTTGTTTTAAGGACATTGCATCAAAATTGGATCAGCCTGTAGTGTTTTTTTCCACTTTAATTTTGAGTGTAACTCCAAATCCAGACCTCCATGGGTTGCTAAATTTGATTTCCATTGATAATTTTTGTGTGATTTTGTTGTCAGCACATTCAACTATATAATGAACAAAGTATTTAATAAGAATATTTCATTCATTCAGATCTAGGATGTCTTATTTTTGTGTTCCTTTATTTTTTTGAGCAGTGTATATAACAGCAGTTACTATACTATTCAGAAGCCAAGAAGAGTAAAAATGTTTTGAGAAGGGGATTCAGGAGTTCTAAAATACGAAATGAACATTGTCATTTCTGCAAGGCTATTAAAGCATCATTTTTGCTCCTTAAAGCCTCTTAAACTCTAAAAAACAAAGTCCAGATTTTTTTATCCCATCCACTCTGATGACTAAATGGATATTGTATATGGCCCCAACCTCTACTTTAACGTTCCCCCAATAAAAGCACTAAGCTTAAGGAGAGCAGCAATAAAGTTTGCTGTAGCATCCAAGCTTCACCTCTCCTGAAAAATGCCATCTTTATTATTTGTTCAAAGAGCTATATCCAACTCTCACTTTGAAGGAACAACCTGCCTTCCTCTCTATCCAGATACCATAGAAAGTTTCCAAGCTACAATGTATTCTTTTTCATCAAGACAGGTTCCCTACTGACTCCTTCCATACCATAGTGTTGTGTACCATGTGCAACCAAACACTTGTACACGGTTCCAGAAGTTTATCCCTCTAACACTACATCCATGACTGGTGGAGGGAAGGATTCAAAAGAGACAATGAGGCAAATGAGCATGCAATTAGTATTGAAGATGGGGGCTGGGATAAATGGATTGAGCATTATCCCATCAGATTAATGTTCTTGCTCTGCCTGGACAAATACTTATCTAGTTAGAATGGGAGCATATTCTGGCAAAGATCCTGTTTTGAGCATGCAAACCCTCTTGCCCATCAAATTTGCTTGTGAATACATGAATCACAATCCAGTTTCAGAAATTTTACAACAGCCTTCTCCAACTTTACTTATTACCTTTCTTTGAAGTAAGAAAAAATTATATCTCTAATCTAATTATCTATCTATCTATCTATCTATCTATCTATCTATCATCTATCTATCTATCTATCTATCTATCTATCTATCTATCTATCTATCATCTATCTACCTATCTATATCATTTCTGTTATCTCTAGCTAGCTAGATAGCTAGCTATTCCTATTTCTTAACTGCCCATTTTCCTCTGGGCAGTGTACAATATTTTTTTTGTAAAAGTTTTTTTTATTTTTTAAAGACAAACACTAACAAACGTAAAACATCAACATAAAACCATCTTCCAAAATACAGCATGTTGGTTGGTACATTTCTTTTGTGCAATGTCATAATATCAACAGTCTTCCCCTTCCAAACTTATACTCATATTACATAAGTGAACTATACATATTATATTGTATTATTATTATATCATTATTAGACTCAATTATAAATTCACATATTTATTACTGAGAAAATCTAAGTTTTAACAAATCTGAGAACATACAATTCATTTCATTATGTTCAATTATATAATATCATTACATCATATTATCTTACATGTTATACTATTCCTTTTTATAATATAATTTACTTCTCTATTTTCTTGTCTAACCATTGATAAAATAAATCCCAAATTTTATAATATTCTTTATCTTCTCGCTCTCTAATTGCTAGTGTCTGCAGTATACAATATTTTGTTTGCTTGTTAAATTTATTGGCTGCCATAGTATCACAGAGTAACAATATATATGCATTATTTCAGCAATAGCACACATTAACTTCTCCATGTTGGATCTGAGATTTGCCTGTTCATGGGAATAAACATAGGAACCAATGTAACTGAGCCTACATTCCACAGTATAAGTGAATGACTGGAAAATAATTCAAAATAACAGAACTGGAATGGCCTTGAAAATCACCTAGCCCAGCTGTCTGGGCACCATCCCGATCTCAGTTGTCAAAATTCCCCAAACTATATAATCTGTGTTATGAGCTTTGCCATGCAGCTGAAAATTGAATAAGGCTGACCTACTCCAACATGGTGGTGAGGCTGGAACTAATCATAATACTGGATATATGAAATGTCCACAGTGCCAAATAACATATCTGTTAAGAGGGGGACTTCCAGGTATGACCTGGAAAGTCTCTTAAAACAACATATAATACAAAAAGACTTTTTATTATTAGAAATTTTCACCTGGAATGCAGCCCTTCTTTCCATAAACTGTAAATTCTGGTAAATCCATTCATATGGGATTGTAATAGTGAGGAGCAAAAAAAAATACTTATTTTATTTAAAAGCATTTTTAATGCTGTAATCTAAAACATATATTAAAATGTGAATGCTTGGGGATTTTGCTAGGAAAATTTGGTGGACCTCCACCTTTTCCTTATAGTTTTTTTCCTTTATAGTTACTCCATTTATCCATATCACATGGATAAATGTATCTTACATACTAAAATGCTTCCTTATTTAGTCTTCTTATATGATACAATCAGAGAGGCTAGAAAGTCTGTCAAAATTTATTTTATATAGGAAATAATTGAAAAGAAAGAAACCTTACAGTATTCACAGAACAAGTAAGTTTGAAGACACATATGCTTTTAGTAGTCAAATAACTGCCAAGAAAAACTACAGAAATAAAATATTAGGATTGGTGAGTATTTCATCAATGGAAGGTTGGTCTCCAGCTTGCAACCTTTCAAGAATTCAGAAAGTAGCAACTGAATCCAATTATATTCTTGCAACTGCACAAAAGAACTCTCATCAGGCCTTAATGCATTTATACAGGGTATATGCTCCTCCAATTATATGGCTTTTTTTCCACCTTGTAATAAATGCTTCTAGAATGTAAGGAAATCCTTTTCAGATGTCATGTGGAGAAACCCATATCTCAATTAAATTTTTTCTCACAAAGAGCATGTTATAGTAATTTTATTTCTGGCTCTAGGATTTGAAGCTTAATAATAAAATGTGTAAATGTACAGAACAAAAGAAAAACTCTGAAAAACTTTTGAGAATAACACTCTTGGAAGTTGAAACATTGATTGCCATAGATGATGCATCCTAAGATATCTAAGATGAGAATATTATACCCTAAATTTGTCCTTAAAAGTATGTGTCATGATTATCAATAAATCTACTTTTCAGGAAAGATACTTAAATTTGACAACACTCTGGCATATTAGTACATGAAATAGTTGTTACTTTCAGAATGTATTGGGCATTCAAAGAGCTTTGATATTTAGGCATCATATATACTGTTATTCTATTTTACAGCACATAGATTTGAAAACAAGCCCCATTAATGCAGAAGCAGGACCTATTTCTCAAAGACCATAGAACACATCCCTAGGGAAATATTTCTTTTTGTTTATTTGAAGAGTGACAAGTAAATCTGAATCAGTATAGATTTAAAACCAGTTCTGAGGCTGCATATAAAAGAATTGCTAAAGAACATCGGTCTTATATATATTTGTGTGTGTGTTTTTTTTCCTGACATACATACATACATACATACATACATACATACATACATACACATACAGAGAGAGAGAGACAGAAAGAGGGGGGGGAGAAAGAGAGAAATGTGGTTTAAATATGTCAATACATGATTTAAAATGCATGGATTCCTGAGTATTTTTTTTTAATTAAATAAAAATAAACTAAATAAAAGATAGTACAATGACCAGCTTTAATCATGTGAATCCCACTCTAGCTGTCAAGTGCATTATTTATTACACTCTGTATTAGCTGTCATTTTCTGGTTATTTGTGGAGCAGCTGCTCCATGCTTTTCATTGATCCCCCAATCCCTAGTATTTACACATGAACACCATGGATCGGCCCCTTCCTGTGGTTCAATTATAGACTGTATGTTTGGCATGAAAATTGATTCCCAATATCTTCACTAGAATTAAGAATCAACATGGTTGGAAATCTCTAGCAAGCAAGAATGTGCTCTGGCCAATGGTCTGATTTTACATATGGCAGCTGTAAGCCTATGGTGAGCTCTCTGGGAGAGTATAGTGCAATCACAGGGATGGGTCCATCCATAACACCAATGTTAAAGCCTGAGTGCTGCTACCAAATAAGCCTGTGATACACAGTGAAAATTGTATTATCCTTGGAACTTAAAGAATACCAAAACAGCAGTGCTATGCATCAGACCTACCTTTACAAGGACAAGCAAACCAAGATTTTTTTATCTGTTCAGCACAGGCTACAAATCAGCCCTGATAGGACAGAAACATAACAGAATTGTGAGCTGTATGTCTGGATGCATAAAATCCCCAAAGAATCCCTTCCTTGTTACTTCCAAACTCTGATTTAATACAGTGTTTTTATGTATCATACAGGAAACACAAAAGAATAGTGCAGTGGCCTAGAGGTGGAACTCTCACCTCACAATCCAGTTCGATCCTAGGTAGAGGCAGATATTTATCTCTCTGGGCATGATGAGGATATATCTGCTGAATATAACTCTGCATTGGTGAAAGGAAGGGCATCCGGCCAGTAAATACTCAGCTCCATTTAGTTGCCCACTCCAAGGAAAGGGTTTATGGGGTTGTTAAAAGAAGAGGATGATACACAAAACATTCGATATGGTTTTCATATTCAGTTGCAAATATTAGCCAGACAATGTGCCTAGAGATGTATCGCTGAGGAATGTGCACTACAATCAGCAAAATAGGAAAAGCTGAAGACCTTTCTAAAATAAACCCACATATGCAAAAGTATTGCTATTTTCCCACATGAAAGTTCCATATGCTCAGAATCATAGTGTTAAATGATCAGACAAGCTTAAGTAAATTTCAGATTTAAAAACTGCCATGTTGCATCGGAGCAATGCCTCATCAAATCCACTATTCTATTCTCACCAAATTTCTCATTGCAAGCCTAGAAGCAGGACAAGACATTCTCTTCTCCTGCTGCTTATATGTTCCAATAACTGACTTGAGAGCAACTTGCTTCAACTGCTGGATATAACACATACGTTTTCCAGTAGCCTTATTATCCTGCATTGATTTGTCTCTTTTAAAGCTATCCACATTCGGAAGCCCAAGTCCATCATCACTTATTCATTCTTCCAGACAGCCAATCAGTGCAAGAGACTGTGGGAGATTTGATTTTGCACTTGCCATCCTTGACCTTGGAACAAGAACAACAATTTTTTTAAAAAAATGCCACTGTGGTGTGGAAAGCAGCATCACCCACACACATTCCTTTATGCCTCCTTTTCACCTTACCCATATATGAGGGGAGGTAGAAATTTATCTTTGCTGCAGATGTCAGCTTAAATACTTAACTATCTGATTATCTACCTTGGAGATACTTGGAAATGAATGTAACCCTCATAGGGTTTGCTGGCTGGGGCAACCAATGTTATCCATTGACATAAGATCCCTTCCCTGATCGGTGACTCTTGGCTCACACCCGATAAGCATATATGATATGTGAAGTTATATTTGCTATGGTTATTTTAATACTTGACAATGCTTCACAGGTCAAATACTTACATTGAGCTACATTTTCTATTCAATGATCATTGTCTTAATTTGGAAGTAGCTATTTATATTTATAACATGTCACTAAGTATCATGGAGTTTTTGGCTAATATATTTATTGCACTGCCCATCCATAAGTATTTATTATTGTGAAGAAGCATAAAAGCAGCTGCTGGTCCTAGATTGGGGGTGGGTGGGTGAGGGATCCTGTTGTTTCCTGTCTTCCTTTGTAAGAATTTTGTTTTTATTATCCTTTTTAAAAAGCAGTGAACAACAAACAATGAACATTTGTTGGATCAGAGGTTGTGCGTGCTGGCTGCAGGGAAGCTAATCTAGCAAAGATAAATGTCCAAATGTGGGGTCCCACATTACAGTCACAACTGTTTTTGTAATAATATTTACGTAAATATTGCATTTCCATGGCATCTACATGCAAAACATGCACTGGAAGAATATGCATCCAGTTTGAAGCTCTTCAGTTTCTCTCCACATTATTCTCAATGAACAAATTTTAAATCTACATGTAATCATAGCTAAGGGTCACATTACTATGCAGTGATTTGCTCTCTATTGCTTTCATGTATTTATTCACTCATCAGCTGTCTGAACAGAAATCCACAGAAATGTAGTTGGGCATGCCAACAACATGCCTTTGCATGCACAACATTAATATAAAAATACAAGGTTTTTATATTGACATGACTTATTTCTAGTAATGTATTTAGGGAGAATAAAAATGGACATTATTACATTTTAAAGATTACTATGAGTGTCTGTAATTAAACTGATCATTTACATTTTCTACTACTTCTGTAATATTCTGTTCTAGCATAAATGCTCATCTATGTATAACTCATACATGAATAATATTTAATTCCCATCACAATCACCATATAACCCTTTTCAGTAAAACTGAGAAACAAGGGCACTGCAGCTCATTAATGGCATAATTGATTTCAAATGAAATAACTGATTTATTTATGCATCATAGATTAAATATTTGCATATCTAAACAGGTTTTAATCAAAGCTGGCCATTGCAATAAAGTATTTATTTTTGTAAGAGAAACTTGCTTGCATAACTTTCAGCTTTCTATAATAGATTTCTATTTTTTTTAATTCAGTCAAACCTGTTACATAGTACTGTTTTGTTTTTTTTTTAATTAGATGCTATTATCTTTTTTGGATATTGTCCATTTTATTGAATTTCTATCAACTACTATATTGTTTAAAAAAGGTAACTTGGGAAATCTATGAATTATGGTGCTGAGCCTGAGATCTTGAGTGACACTGGATTTAAATATTTTGCAGTCGTTACGAATAAAAGGCTTATCCTCTTTTTCTGATCAATAAGAAGAAGAAAAAAACTCCCATCCAAATTGTGTATGTTCTTCACTTGGATGTGCTCATTTAAAAAAAAAAAAACATAAGACACAAAACTGCTTTGATTCTGCCCAACCCAATGTAAGAGCCGCATTGGCCCAACAATGACAGACTGTAGGTGCCTTGAATGACTCTGCTAGGATTTTATTGCCCTCAAAGACATAATTATCATTATTTTCCTATTAACCCCGAGACTGAACGGGCTAATAAGAGAGAAATCCTCAGACAGGTTCCGGAATGTATCTTACCCCATTGTGTTGGGTAAATAACATGGCATTATCCAAAAAGGCTGCAATTAGAGTAGAATTGAACACCCTCTTGCTGCGGTTTTTCTAGCCGTGAAAACGAGCTCTTTTGAAATCAGCCTGAGGAAGAAAATAGCTTCCACAGTCTGGCTTCGTCTGAAACAGCGCTGCTACCCGGCTGCCTCCCAAGCAGATCCTTTCTCTACTTCAGCCTCATCTGCCTTGCCCAGGGAAGGCCTCTGCACAATGTGCACACTGCACATTGTAGTGCAAAGGTGTCCCTACAGTTCTTTGTTCATTGCACATCTACCACAGAAAAATGCCCCCATGACGCCACTATTTTTGCTGTGTAGGAACTCCTCCACTTACTATAATAATTATAATAATTGTAATAATTGATAATAATTATAATAATTGAGCCCAAAATTTATGTTGCTAAGTGGAACATTTGTTAATAGCACTTAGCAATAGCACTTAGATTTATGTACCGCTTTACAGTCCTCCCTAAGCAGTTTTACAGAGTCAGCCTATTTCCCCCAACAATGTAAAATGGTAAACAATCTTTACCATTTAAACTCATTTTAAGTAAGTTTGGTCCCCATTTTATGATCTTTCTTCCCAGACCTGTTAAGTAAACCATTACATTTGTTCAGTTAGTAATGAGCTTAGATAGATTCAGATTAACAGAGTTGGAAGGGACCTTGGAGGCCATAGTCCACCCCCCTGACCAAGCAGGAGACCCTATACCATTTCTGACAGGTGGCAGTCCAATCTCTTCTTGAAAGCCTCTAGTGATGAAGCTCCCACAACTTCTGAAGGCAAAAGCTGTCCCATTGGTTGGTTGTTCTCACTCGTTCTCAATGGAAGGATTTAAAGCAGAAGAAAGTTACCAAGTCATCATGTCTAGGGCAGGAACCTTGGGTGAGAGTGACCATGTCATACTAAAATTCAACATAACACAAACACAAGCAACAGAACATAATGACACCTGAGTCTTGGATTTAAAAGAGCTGATTTCAATAAACTCTGAGAGACCTTGGGAAAGATTCCATGGATGAAAATCCTAAAGGGGAAAACAACTCAAGAATCTTGAGAAACTCTAAAAAGTATGATCATAGAAGCCCAGACCAACACAATACCACTGAGAAAGAAAAACAAGAAATCCAACAAGAAACCAGCATGGCTACACAAAGATCTTGGCAAATTGAAAGAAAAAAAGGACAAGTACAAAAACTGGAAAGAAGGACATACAACTAAGGCAGAATATCAGCAGATAGCCAGAAACTGCAAAGACGAAGTCAGGATAGCAAAGGCTCAGAACGAACAAAGACTTGCAACAAAAGTCAAAGATAATAAAAAAGTTTCTTCCACCACATAAATAAGAAAAAAATCAAGGAAATAGTCGGTCCACTAAAGAGAGAAGATGGCAAGGAAGTAACAGGTAACAGAGAGAAAGGAGAACTGCTTAACTCATTCTTTGCCTCTGTCTTCACGCAAAAAGAAACTATAGCTCAATCCACCAAAAACATAACTATAAAAGACAGACCAGAAATAAAAGTTAAAATAAGCAAAAAAATAGTAAGAGAACACAGGGGCCTGATGGATTACATCCCAGAGTTTTAAAGGAGCTTGCAGAGGTCATCTCAGAACCACTGCACCATATCTTTCAAAAATCCTGGAGCACCAGGGAACTACCAGAGGACTGGAAAAGAGCTGATGTGGTTCCCATCTTCAAAAAAGGGGGGAAAAAAACAGACCTAGGAAACTATAGACCAATCAGCCTAACAGCAGTGTGCAGCAGCAGCCCAAAAAGCTAATGCAATCCCAAATTGTATTAACAGAGGGATACAATCAAGATCAAGGGAAGTACTAATACCACTCTATAAAGCCTTAGTAAGACCACACCTAGAGTACTGCATCCAGTTTAGTTCACCACATTATCAAAAAGATGTTGAGACTCTAGAAAAAGTACAGAGAAGAGCAACCAGGATCATTAGGGGACTGGAGGCTAAAACATACAATGAAAGGTTGCAGGAACTGGGCTTGGCTAGTCTAGTAAAGAGAAGGACCGGGGAGACATGATAGCAGTCTTCCAATATTTGAGGGGCTGTCACAGAGAGGAAGGGGTCGAACTATTTTCTAAAGCTCCTGTAGGCCAGACAAGGAATAATGGATGGAAACTGAACAAGGAGAGATTTAACCTGGAAACAAGGAGAAACTTTCTGACGGTGAGAACAATCAACCAATGGAATAGCTTGCCCTCGGAAGTTGTGGGAGCGCCTTCACTTGAGACTTGCAAGAAGAGATTGGACTGCCATTTGTCAGAAATGGTGTAAGGTCTCCCGCTTGGGCGGGGGGTTGGACTAGATGACCTACAAGGTCCCTTCCAACTCTGATTATTTGTATTATCTGTAGGGCTGGTGATCTTCCCCGCACCCCAACTGGGGGAAGGGGGACCAGTGGGGGATTTGGGGGAGAGAAAGTTAGTTAAAGAGAATCTGGTTTCCCCTATTGACTGCTTGTCAGAAGGTCACATAAGCTGATCACATGACCCTGGGACACTGCAACTCTCATAAATACAAACGAGTTCCCAAGCTAATTTGATCATGTGACCAAAGGGATGTGGCCACGGTTGGCTGCAAGTGTGAAAAATGGTCATCAGTCCATTTTTTTCCAGCGCTGTTGTAATATTGGTCACTCAGTGAACCATGGTAAGTCAAGTGTACGAAGTTCCTACTGTTTAAAAGGATGGTCCTCTCTACCAACTACAGGTAGTCTGTGGCTTAGCAACCATTCGAAGTTACAACAGGACTTTAAAAGGTGACTGATGACCATTTTTCACACTTATGACCATGGCAGCATCCCCTTGGTCACGTGATTTACATTCGGATGCTTGACAACTGATGCACATTTATGGCGTTTGCAGTGTCTCCGGAGTTGCCACCTTCTGACAAGCAAGTCAAGGGGGAAAACCAGATTCGCTCAACGACTGTGTTAGCAATTTAACAACTGCAGTCATTCACTTAAGAAATGTGGCAAGAAAAGTGGCAAAACAGGGGCAAAACTAAACAAATTTCCCACTGGGGGGCTCAATTGTGAGCACAAGTTGAGGGCTGCTTGTATCAGCTCTTTTCCTTACAAAGGCTCCCATTCAGAGCCTCAGCGGGTGGCGCAGTGGTTGAGTGCAGTACTGCAAGCTATTCCTACTGCAATTTGGCAGATCGAATCCCACCAGGCTCAAGGTTGACTCAGTCTTCCAACCTTCCCAGGTGGGTAAAATGAGGACCCAGATTGTTGGGGGAAATATGCTGACTCTGTAAACCGCCTAGAGAGGGCTATAAAGCGGTATATAAGTCTAAGTGCTATCGCTATTCACTGAAAGAGCAGAGAAAAGCAGAAGCTGGATACCCAAGCTTGCTGCCACTTTAAGAGTACTGACCTCTTGCCTACAGCTGCCTACTCAGTCAGCAGATGCTGTTATTACTACTGCTCTTCAGGGCCCTCTTAAGAGCATTATGGGCCCTGAGCAAAGCAGCGTACTGGGGCCCTTACAACGAAGCCATACAGTTGTTGTATTTATATGATACAAAATGCATTGAAAGGTTAACAACATACACACATTAGTATGGGGCCCCTATGCTTGTGAGGCCTGTGGACAAGTGCCCAACAGGCCCAATGCTGCTCTTCCATCCCCCACCCCAAGATTTAAACGAAAGAGGAGAATTACACATTAAAGGAAAACAAAAACAAAAAAACAGGCCACCAGGGCTCTCCCTGCTTTAAGCTTTCCTGAACCAGGCAAGAACACGGTCGATTGAAAGCCCTTCCTAGAAACATACACATATATACTGCTGCGGCCAGGAGGAACGTCGATACGATGCGATTCTCAGCTACCCCCAGCGTCTTAACAGGACTGGTGGGCAGCTCCTTTTCCCTCCCTTCCCCACGTCCGTACTGCGCCACCAAAAGGCAGCCAAGGAAGGGTTCCATCCCTGATCGCGTGCCAATCACGCAGGCTCGGCCCCCAAAGTTTTAATTCCTCCTCAGAGGAGCGAAGGGACTATCCAATTGGAGAACCCACCAATAGGACGAGCGTTTTCCCCGCCCAGCTTCCCAACGAGGGAGGGCGGCAAATAAGGCGTTCTTCTTAGCAAACAGACGGCGGAGGGGAAGCTCATTTCGACGGCGAAATAGACTTCAGCACTGATTAACCAAGAATGTTGGTTCAGTGACAGGCGATGCTATTATGTCTGAACTGCAAAAAAAAATACCCGGAAGCTTTCTTTTCTTTTTTTATCGTGTACAATATGGTATTGGGAAATAGCTCAAATCTGGGAACCTAATTAAACTATAGATAAATTCACCAGACACACCCTTGTCTTTTGAATACAGTATCGTTCTCAATGTGGAAGGCACAGGCTGCTGAGTGATGGCTCTCGTCGGGGAAATTAATAGAGAAGAATTCTATTCTCAAATCAAAATTTCCCGTAGATAAGCTCGTCCGGCCACCCTGGTGTTTTCTTGCCAAAATAAGGGGCTCCAGCTATGAGCACAGACACCCCCGCGCTTAGAAAGACACCAATGAGTTATTTTAGATAATATGTCTCTCTCCATCGTAAGAAATTGCAATGTTTAAGTTCGTCTGTCTTAGAAATTCAGTCGGAGCATTGGATCACTTTAGCAAAACAACTTACATTGTAATTTCTGAATAGCTTGCAAGAACAAATGGGCTTCTGCTTTGCAGGTGTGTGTGTGTGTGTGTGTGTGTGTGTGTGTGTGTGTGTGTATATGTATGTATGTATGTATGTATGTATGTATATTAACCTTATCGTTACTTGGAGATTCACACTTACATCAGATTTCGGATACAAATTACAGATTATTTGCTCTAAAACCTTATCGTTGCATGGCTCAATCATCCAGGTCATGGTTTTCCCAAGTATTTTTTTCCTCTTTCCAAAAAAGCAATTGGACTTTCTTGATGTTTTCTTCGAAAACGTTTCGCTTCTTATCCAAGAACTGAAGAAGCTTCCTGGATGGAAAGTGAAACATTTTCAAAGAAAACACCAAGAAAGTCCTGCTGCCTCCCTAATAGAGAGAGAGAGAGAGAGAGCGATATTATATATCTTTGACTTATCACTGTACGTCGCAGTGCGTCCGTTTCTACCTCGTCACACCTCCTCCTTCGCCATGCCAAATCAATCCATCGTGTTTTCCTCTTTCCAATTAACAATTTGCACCACTTAGAACGTGTTCTCGTAGCACGCTTCCCTACAAGTTTTCTTGCTTAGGGTTTTTTTTTCACCTACCCAATTTTCTTGGCCGGCGCGATGTAGTGAAGGATGAATTCATCACGAGTTCGGTCTGTGAGTCAGGGCGTCATGATAACGCCACGTATGAAACCTCCCACCCGAGTGTATGATCTTAGTAGACGTACCCACGAAAGGGGTAAAATGCAGCTTGGCGAAGCTTCGGCGTGGGCAGCGGCGGATTGAGGCTCACTGGTGCCCTAAGCACTGACCAATCTTGGAGCCCCCCTCCCTCCTTCGTACATACTGTACAAAGGAAGCCATGTTCTCAACTTTGTGGTGCCCCCTTTGGGCCTGGTGCCCTCAGCACGTGCTTAGTCTGCTTAACGGTTAAATACACCACTGGGCGTGGGTGTCAAGGAAACCACGACAGGATCAGCTGACAATGGCGGGTTTCGCTTTGCAAGTGGAAGTGGTTTCCTTGTTAATGAAGTTCCCGGGCCTCAGGAGGGCCGCCTGCCTTCCGCCTTACGGGAGGAGGCTTCTTTCTTTCTTTTGCTTTAGGAAAAGCCCGGTCCCTCAAGGCAGAGCCTTTTCGAGACTCCCTCCCTCTTGGCCGTCCTCTACCGCGGGCACTGAGGCTGGCGAAAGAGCGGCGCTAGGACCTCTGACTTCTTTCCTTCCTTCCTTCCTTAATGAGCAGCGGGCAAGCGCGGCTCTGCAGCGGCTGAGCACGTTCTGCGCCCAGAATCCTCGCAGGATCTAATTAACAGGTAGCTTCGCTCCCTGGGTGCCTGAAACCTCTTGCCAGACACCATAGAAACGAAGGCTTAAGACCCCCGCGCCATCTGTACGCTTTCCTTTCTTTTTGCAAAAAACCCTCGGAAGTCACTTTCTCTTCCTCCTGGCTCCTACAGAAAGGCGGCCCATTCACTCTTTTTCTCTTGGCCACTAAATAATACCATGGCTGCTTTTTAATGGGAGAGAGAGAAAGAGAGTCTCTTTTGTTCTTGTTGTTTTGAAAGCGGAGATAATTAACAATAAAAACACTCGAGCCGGCCTCAGTGATAGTCAGAAAGATCTACTACTAGGGTAATAACCTGTGATTTAAAAAAAAATAAAAATAAAAATAGAACCATCCCTCTCTAAGCAACTTATGATCAAGAGAAAATCCAGGTAGAGACAGGTGAAATGGTCCAACAAGCAGAGAGGGGTTAAACATAAAAGCCTATTCGATAATCAGCTACAAAAAGCAGCGACAATATGCCATTTTAGAAGCACAACAATAGATTTTATATTTGGATTATACATCTGTATTCGGATAATAGTAATAGCAGCAACATTTAAGAAGAGCAGCAAAAGCCTAATTGTTTGAAAACAAGGCTTTGTTAATCAAAACCAAGCCAGCCCATTCTGGGCTGGCCTCCAGAGACGATCGATACCGCGGTATTTTAAGTCCCGCTCTCTCTCTCTCTCTCTCTCTCTCTCTCTGTGTGTGTGTGTGTGTCGTTGGTGTGGAGCGGCTTAGAGAACGGGCCACAGAGAACCCCTGGATTAAAATGCGGGCCACAGAGAACCCCTGGATTAAAATGCGGGAACACCGTAACGGTGACCTTTCGAGAACAAAACTAAAGGCCAGTGACTTGAAGCAGAGCCAACGTCCAAACTAACGAGCTCAGAAGTGGAAACGTACTGGCATATAGCTTACTTGGGAACGATCCCATCGAATAAAATGGTACTTTTGGCCATCCGACATTAAAAGACCAGAGAACGGAATTCCTGCCCTTTGAATTAATTGTTCAACAGAAGAGGGGATTTCAAAACAGAGACCGACTGGCCCGAGCAATATTATTATTATTATTATTATTATTATTATTATTATTATTATTATTA
>NW_020769309.1:8796946-8838032 GCF_900518735.1 Pseudonaja textilis
TTCCTTCCTTCCTTCCTTCCTTCCTTCCTTCCTTCCTTCCTTCCTTCGAATTCAGAGTCCTCATTAACAATATCCAAGCAGCACAATGAAAATAAACACATAACTTTAGATATAGATCTTGAATACAATATTTATCCTCTATAATAAGAAGTGGAAATAAGAATCTCACTAAGCATCACATTAGTGTCATTTTTTAAAGAAAAGAAAACACACACACACAACATTCCTTACCTATAGATCTGACTGAGTGACTTCCCAGCAAGATTTTTCAGTTTCTCCTTCCCAGGATTCAGAATCCTTTGTTTTACCGACTCCATTCCTGTAAAGATTTCAACTGTCTTTCACCGGGTTAACAAGGATGCCCTTACAAGCCTCGAAGATGGATCATATCGGTTCCATATTAAACTTTTTTCCATAAAAGAATGTTGTTCATCCAGATAAAAGGATGAGTCAAAGTCTTCGTGCGGGTGTTTGTGTGTGTGTGAATGTGTGTAAGAGAAAGTGTGTGTGTGAGAGAGGAGAGAGACACTGTAGATGGATATCTGTGGGTGAGGCGGAAAGAAACAGAGCCAGAAAAAAAAGAAGAGAAGATTGAGTGTCTACCTGAAGCCCATGGGTTTTTTAAAAGAACAGAAGTTGTGAGACTGAACTAAAAGGTCCTCTTAAAGATGAAGAATCCATTAGCAAAATGACAAGCAAAACCATTGGTACTTTGAAGGAGCTTTGATTGAAAGTCTAATGTAAATATAATCCTGATCTGGTGTGGATTATTTTGCTGTGGTTGTGTATATAGAGGTAGAGAGTCGTCAAAGACAATAAATCCCATATGCATAGAATCCTTACCAGTGCTCACCTCACACCAGTTTGAGTGAATCCCTGATAACTGTGCTACATACTCTGGCACAGAGACAGCACTAGCATTTCATTATTGTGTGCAATATATCAGCTACTTCCTTCAGGGCTGGAAAGAGTAAATTAAAGTCAATGTGGGAGGATCACACTTAGCGCAAAGGGTGACTCTTCTCTACTGTACGTCCTCTTCAACGTTCCTCCCTGCCCCCAGAGATTTCAGCACCATCAATAGCGCCGTGTCAATACAGTGTCCTCTAGATTGTTTTCAGCACCACGGAGAGCGCAATCGGAAGCTTTGCTCCACCATCAACGTTCTAGGGGAATTGGGCGGACTCATTACAGTGAAGTCAATGAAGAGTGGGTACCATGGAAACCAAAAGGAGCCAGTCAAGATTCGCCATCTCCAGGTTTTCCAAGAGCAATGCACTTTGCAAAGAAAATAGGGTTTTACAAGACATTGATAATTAATTTTAGGATTTCCATGTCTGACTCCATTTTTTGACGCATAGAGTGACCCAGTTGCGCAGTGCAAACACCACCTAACATTCCCATAGCTTGCTGCAGTAAAACAAAACTGTCAGAATACTTCTTGCCAAGAGAATATGTCCTTTTATGTTATGAAGCAGGACATCTAGGTAATCAAATCAGCAAATCAACCAAAGCTTAGCAAATGGGGCTGCATCTAATTTCTTTGTATAATAGGACAGGAAAGTGTCACAATATAGACATTATATTATACAAATAATATATTATATTATTAAACAATATCTACTTATTGCTGGAAACACAGAGTCCACAGCTGTGCCAAATCTATTTCAGAGGGTTAGGAGAGGAATGTAATCTGGGGAAGGTTTGAAGAGCATGGTGGTGTGTCAAGTAGGAAATAAAAACTTAGGTATTATTAATGCAGCTTGGCTGGCAAGCACATGGAGCACAATCTAACAATTATTAAATGTGAAGTTTTGATTAACACCTGTTTCTTTCTTCACACAGCTTATCAGCTTGAATAACTGGCAGGTTTATATTAAACATCTTCCACTCTTATCTTCACATTTGTTTTCTGGTATTCAAATGTAGCCTGGTAAAATATTTTACAATTAATGAAAATATTATCATTCCTCTTAATTTGTTGAATTCAAATATGGGTAAAATAAAAAAATTTACTCACAGTAACAGTTATACTCTTGAAGGCTCAGCTTTATTTCTTATTCATCCAACAGTGGTTTTCTCTAATGTTTTCTTATAACAGTGATATAAAGGATTCGGTCTATCAGTTTGAAAATTTTGTTTGGGGCTGTGATAAATGTATTTGGTCTTCTTGATGAGGTCTAAAGATTATTTTTTTTCTGTGACAGAAAGATTTTACTAAGGATGCCCTCTGGTGGAAGGACAATGGTGTTTGGCAGCATTCTCTCTCAATAATTTACAACAATGCCTTTGATTCTGACAATTTTACCCTGTCTTTCTAAAATGGCATACACATTTACACTGAAATGGGGACTATTTAATTAAAAGCAGTAGGAAAAGCTTTAAAGATTTATGTATTATAGCTTGCAAGCGATTTGTTTAATCTTATTTATTATCAGGTGTTTGCAACTTTAGATATTTCCTTAATTTGTATTTCCATCTCCCTCACTTAATTTGTACTTAAGTGCCTGAATTTGGGGCCTTTTGCCAAACCTCACAAATCTCTGGATTCTATAATGTAATTTTTTTTTTAAAGTATAGTGCAGTTGCTCAGTCAAAAGGATATAAACTACTGTAATAGAACACAATGGTTGGGAAAACAGGATAATTCATGTCACTTAGTGCATGCCAGAAAATTTATTTTTACACGCTCATATTTTTAAAAATGAACCATTGTCAGAATTACCATATGAGTAATTAAGTGACCACAGGCACATTGCTATTGTTTTGGTCTTAAGATTAAAAAAAGACAAGATCGTTTTATTAAAGAAAGAACATGCATAGCAAGACAAATATAGATGCTTTTCATTTAACAAAAGACATTTTTGATGATATCATTAGGGTTGATATGCCATTCTTTAAAAATACTATTTTCTTTTTCCTCAGCTTAAAGTGACCATGCTGGAATTCCTGTTTCTCCAGATAAATCAGCACACTTTCCATATTTTGTCCTTGCACTTTATGTATAGTGAGAGCAAAGAATGATTACCTGCTGAAGATGGACATCTTCATCCTATGATAAATTGAATGACAATGTCACTTTTGAATGTGTTAATGATTATCATCTGTGCACTGCTGGCATCACCAGCCAGCCCTATTTGGTCAGCAGGCATCACAGGTGCCCCTTCATTCTTTCCACATATTATAAGCTTGCACCATTACCTCTTCCTCTTCCTTCTCCTTGGATGACCTGTGGAACTGCCTGCCACTTGTTTATGGGGAAGGGGAACAAAAAAAACTATGGATCACAAGGAAACTGCACTTCCACTTCCCATTCTGCCTGGTTCCTATTCTTTCTCCAGGGAGAAAGAGAGCTCATATGTTGACACCCTCTAGCCCTCTCACACCAGCAGTCACCCAAGTTGCTTCCTCACATGAAAAATGAAATAGGATGTGCAAGGACTAAATTACAATGACGAGTGTATTTGACTGACATCAGAGAGATCCAATTAAATGTATAGCCACAGCAGTTCACTTGGTGACTTTCAGCGTACCTCACAGGGTTGTGAAGAAATATTGGAAGTGAATATGTATGTATGTGCCTTGAATTCCTGAAAAAAGATGGAATATAGATATATGTGCATGTTTGTGCATCAGAGTTCACACAAAGCAATAAAAATATCAAGGCTTTTCTTTGTACATCTTAAAGTTAATGCTTCTTTAAGAATCATATGGTGAGTAGATTCCTAGTTGCTCGGTGAGGGAGGAGCAAGGGATTCCTAGTTGCTCGGTGAGGGAGGAGCAAGGGATTGTGGGACTGACAGAAACTGTCACAGAAAGTTGAAAATGAAGATCATATGAAGTAGCAGCAGCAACAGCAGCAGCAGCAGCAATGCAACAGAGTCAGTAGCACAGAAGCAACTACAATTCCCCACGTTTTATTCCCTTGGGAGTCATGGATGCTGGATTTTGGACACTTTCTATAAGAAATCCATTTGAGGTACCTTGGTTCAAAAATTGAGTCAATCTAGTTCAGAGGTGTCAAACTGGCAGCCCACGGGCCAGATGCATCACACACAGGCCATGCCCACCAGCTCGGTGAAGGGAAAAAATGTTATGAAACATCATATAATTGCAATGTGACGCCAGAATTCGACACCCGTGATATAATTGATTACATATATACAGTACTCCAATATTTTATATCCTGCAATATTCTCTCTCTACTCTCTTTTATTATTTATTTAATCCTGAAATATTTGGGACATGATATATTTTATAAGTTACTGTAAATAAATAGATGCTCTGTTTCATTGGGAGAAGAAGACTAGACAACAGATATCACTGACAGGCATCATCTGCACATATTTGATTCCAGTCATTCATAATGTAATAATAAAAAAATCATTTGTTTCAAGATGCTTGTTGCTTGTACTGCTAGTGTTCCTGCCCTTGTGTCAACAGCACTCGGATTCTGACTGCAGAAGCAATGATGCAAAATCCCCATTCATGATAAGAATATCTATGAGTTCCCAGACAGCATGATTCCAGATTCTGTTTAATTCATGGACTTTTTTTGGAAGCAATTAAGCTGAGGGGGGATGGGGGAGGAGGCAGAAGGAGAGAAATTTCAGAGAATAAGATCCATTGAATGTGGTTGTTCCCATTTCTGAATAGGACAGATGGAGAAGGAATTTTCCCTTATGTTAATTAATCAAGCTACTGTTTTTGCTGATTCCTTGTTACCAATAGACCTGTCCCTATACTTCTAGCAAAAGTCCATTTTTGAAGTATATGGGGATAGTCTATGTTTATTTATATATGCATAATAATTCAAAATGTCTCATTTATTCCATGACAGGTTCCATGGAAAAGAATAAGTATAATAGATAAGTAGTCCATTGCATAGAAAATGCAACACCAGGATCAATTTCTGGACAGGCAAGTCTTCCCAAGGACAAACACTTCAATTCAGCCAACAATACAGCTCATTTCTTTCTTTGGGATTTTTTTTAATGATCTGATTTTGTAATCCAATAATTTCTCTGTGTGATGATCAGTCATGGAAGAACTTGGAAGTCTCCTGTTCATTAGCTTTTTTAAGAAACCATGTCTTTTCTATTCAGAAATGCAGCTTATCATGCATACCTGGTGAAGACAATTCTTTGTCCCTTCACCTCTAAAAAAGATTATGCTAAATGGGGTTCATGCTGCAGGACTAATTTGTTTTTCTAGCCTACTCATCAGTCTTGTCTATGCGTTCAACGTGATTGCAGAAACTGAAGACTCTTGAGATGCTAAATATGTATATGGGATTTACTGACTAATTCTTGTGGATAGAGCATTAAGAAAAACAACCTTAATAATAAAAAAATAAAATATTTAATTCTGCACCCAACAGTGAAGTTTCTGGTTGTGCTCCACAGAAGATGCAACAGTTTTTCCTAGATTCCATCATGGTAATTTTCAGTGAAGATGGTAAATCTCAATGAACTCCTTTAACCAATTCAGTTCAGAATAAAGCTGGAAAGGACCTTGGAGGTTTTCTAGTCCAATTCCCCTGCTCAAGCAGGAGACCTTATACTATTTCAGACAAGTGGCTGTCCAGTCTCTTAAAAACCTCCAGTGATGAAGCACCCACATCTGCAGAAAAGCCATTCCATTGGTTAATTGTTCTCACACTCCTTAATTCCAGATTGCTTCTCTCCTTAATAAGTTTCCCTCCATTGTTTCTTGTCTTGCCTTCTGGTGCTTTGGAAATTAAGTTGATTCCCCTCTCCTTTGTTGCAGCCCCTCAAATACTGGAATACTGCTATCATGTCACCCCAGTCCTTCTCTTCTCTAAACTAGCCATACCCAAATCCTGCAGCCATTCATGTTTTAGTTTCTAGGCCCTTAATCATCTTAGTTGTTCTTCTCTGCACTTTCCCCAAGTTTCAACATCTTTTTTGTAATGTGGTAACCAAAACTGGCAGTATTCGAGGTGTGGTCTTACTAAAGTTTTATAAAGCAGTACTAATACTTCAGATGGTTTTGATTCAATACCTCTGTTTATACAACCATGCCCAAATAACAGTGGACTTAACATTAAAAACAACAGTGGATTTTTGATTTCATGTTTTTTTTAAAAAATATGAACAAAAAATAATTACCAGCTACCAAAAAACATTTGCTGTCTCTGTTTTATCTTATCATTAGATGAAACTTAAAAATTTAGAATTCATGCCCTCCATATAATTGGGAAATGTGCCTTTTCCACATCTCCAACATTTTATTTCTTGGTGAGTCAGTGCTAAAGTGGGTCAATGCTAAAACACATATTTCTAGAAAAAAGATTTCATATACCCAAAGAAACAAAATGAGTCACACTATAAAGCAACAAAAATGATGTTTTAAATGGTCTGGATAGAGTTTGCATTTCATTGATTATGTATGCTGCTTTCTTGCATATGTACCCAGTATTCCTCTTCTCTTCCCAAGAACAGGGGTTTAAACAATGTAGTTAGAAGAGTGTTTTTGATTTTTGAAGGTCACCAGTAATGAATGCAGCAAGGTTTTGTATAATAGTACAAAATACCAGGGTGCCAGAGATTTGCCAGTTTCCAGATAGGGCAGAGCAAATTGAATGGCAAGAATTGCTGAAGCACTAGTTGCTTATCCAAGTAGCCCAATCACTGATCAGATTACTATCTATTAACTTGTTCTATCTGAAATGGGGGATTTTGAAATGTGTGTGAGAGATTAAGGCAACACACAAAGCAAATATATAATCTGAATCATGGAATGATAATTACCCAGATTTTGTCAAGGGGCTTCATCGGAAGACGAGTTGGAGAAGAAAGAAACAAGTGATTTTTTTTCTTTTGAACTGTCTTCACATTGAGAATCCAGGTGTTTGAAGGAAAGCAAATGAATTTTTTGCCTGATATCTTCAATCAACAGATCTTCAATCAATTTGTTCAGATTCCATAAGGAATGGCATAGCAATATACCTACTTTATTTGCTAATTATGACTATTTGCACTTTTTTGATTGCATTATGTCTACTATAAGTAATAAATCATTATCTTCACATCAGCTGCTAGCAATTATATTCCAAGAATCAAATATTCCTCATCACTTAGCTCCATGGTAACAGCAAATTTGTTGGCTAGAATAGACGTAGAGACAGACTCGCAGCCAACTAGATATAATGTAAAGGATGTTCCAAGGCCACATGCAATTGGTGACAATATCTGGAACTGTCCAACCCCCAAAATAAGCTAAATAGACAGTTTCTTTCCTACATGTATTACATGTATAAAGTCATTGTCGTCCTGACTTTGGAGGGGGGGTGTAATATAATTGATTCTTCTCCCTCTTTTCTTCCAGAGTTCCATTAGAGCAGGGGTGTCAAACTTGTGGCCTATGGACTGGATGCATCACATGCTGGCCCCTCCCCCACCTGGTTTAGCGAAGGGGGAAAAAAGTCCCAATACATCATGGGACACTGCCATGACGCTGCAAATTTGACACCCCTGCAGTAGAGAATTATTAGAAACTTGCTTGCTTTAAATAGGTTTTGTGAATCGAATATGATAATTTGGGTACTCTGAGAGACATAACCAATGCATAGTCAGTTATGCGGGAGTCTAATGACCTTGCTTGTTTAGTTGATCAATACTGATTATCTGCTATGAAGTTCGTGTCTACCCTTAGTGGCAACATAAGGATAGTTCTTCTCAGAATGATCTATTCCCAATCTGGTCCTTCAGGTGTTCCGCTCAGTCACTCATTATTGCTATACTTGCATCCATCCAACTTGCTGTTGATTGTCTGTTTTCTTTCCACCTTTTCAAGCATTATACACTTCTCAAGAGGCTTGTAGAGTTAGACTGGATGGATTTCAATTTGTTACACCCAAGCTGTGGACAACTTCCTTGAAACATCTCTCTCTTATACACACACACACACACACCACTTACATAAATACATACAATCTTGTAGATTCTTACCCTATTTGACTTGTAGCCTCTGTCCAGAAGATTATTAGAGATACCTCAATTATCATCATTAATCTCTCTTGAGGAGAGGATACAAACATCTCCTTGCTTAAAGATGCCTTTATTTGATCTCTCAGTTATGGGCAGCTATAGATTATAAGCCATTGTTCAATCTTCTGTAATTATTGTATATTCAGAAATCTTTAGCTAAAACATTTAACCAGAAGCATTTATCACCTATGAAGTATGCTGTCAGGCTTCTCTTGAGACATTCTTGGACATACATACATGCATGCATGCATGCATGTATGTATGTATATGTGTATAATTATCTTTAAATCTTTATCTAGGGCTATATTTTTCATTCTTACAAAACAAAATCACTACAGATTAAAACAGTCTAATGTAGCAAAAAAAAAAAAAATCTGCCATACCTTCTGCTGTCCATGACCTTGTGATGTTCCTACCTATCTTCCTTAACCCCCACTCTACTCTTACAATTCACTCGCTCTTCTCAGGTCATGGTGCACATGTCCAGTCACATTGCCTCACCCCCAATAATACCCTGACAAGCACTCTCCTCCCCCTTCCCTGCTCCACAAGTGATCCAACTCCACACCCATCCAAGTACTTGGTAGTGTCAAATCAAAGCCAAAGGGGTAAGGAGGAAAAAAAAATTGTTAATGTTACACTAACTTGAATTAGACTAGCAAAAAAGCATCTTATACTAAAATGAGCTTTTTCTACATCTTCTCCCAGGTGTTTTTATTCAGCACTTATTCAAAACATTGTCTTCCCTCATGAAGACACTTCTAAGAAGATGACATGTTGCAAGATAAGCGAACATTTGTCATTTCTGAACTGCACGTAATATACATGTTGAGATTATTTAACAATAAAAAACCCAGCACTATATGCATCTCTGGAAAAAAAATAACTTTGTTCTTTCATTTTAGTTTGGACACCAAGATTAGTATCTGGGAGAACTCTTTCAGGCATCGTTTGTCAGAATTCCATTTATCTTCTTCCCACCAACCATATGTGGAGAGCAGATTCACATTTTATGCAGCTGTTCTGTCTACTGCAACTATGTACTGCAGATACATAACACACAGAATTTCTAAACACCCAGTGGATATGTGCAGAGCTGGAGGGAAGTTGCTTAGCTTACTCAGAGCTGCTTGAATTTAAAGTAGCCACATCACCTGAAAAAGACAAGTCCACAATAACACTGCAGAAAACTTTCACCTCTCTTTGGTCGATAACGCTAAAAGCAGAGGTAGATAGATGTCTCTTCCTTCTCTCCATTATTGCCATCATTCATTGTAGATGAAGCTGGATGAGAAACTAGACAGCAATAGGTAGATTTGATAGAATCATTATATAGGTCTGAGGATCAAGAACAACTTATGAGGGAATGGGTAAGAAATAAATAGGATTGGACTTCCAGGTTTAGCCTCCTTACTAACGGACCATAGATCGTGACTCTCTGTGGCTATGGTCCGTGTGCTTTCATTGGAGAGCCCCGATTATCACGATTAGGGGCTGAAGCTACCTTGGAAGGGTGGTGGAGTAAGGAGAAGCTGCAAGCCAGGTTGAGGGGAGCTGCATCTCCCCTCCTGAGCTTGGTCTTTTCCCCCGCAAAGATGACTGCAGTGGTGGTTTAAAATGGCCACCCTGAAGAGGAGGACTCAGCTGGACTAAGATTTGTACAGGAGGGAAGAAAGTGGTGGATAACATCTGAACCAGGACAACTGGGTGATACAACTTAAAAAGAACCCCCGGGTTAAGGTAACATGGAATTTTTAAGAAAAGAAAAGTGAGCAGCAAAATTACAAAGGGACAGGGGGGAAAAAAGAAAATATTTTTGACAACTAAGCGGGGCTTCGAACCGGGAAAGGAAGAAGCTGGAACTAAAGATTTAACTAAATTGGACTAAAATATTTTGGCAACAAACAGGCATAAAACAAAGCTGGACTTAAGATTGTCAAATAATAATAATAATAAAGTTTACAAATTGGAGACTGGACTGTGCTGGAATATTGAGGTTTGAAAAACCCTAAATAAAAAAAATAGGGGAAAAAGGTGAAGACTTTGTACAATGGAGAGTGCCACCTTCTGACAAAAACTTGAGCTCAAACAAAAGGGAAAGCATCCTGTTTCTGAATGAACTTGTGTGGATATAACGTTAAAGAAATATTGAAACAAAGTAAGAATCTTAGAAAATGAAAGCAGAACCAGAATAAAGAAAAAAGTGAGGAAAGACTGACTGTGGGATTGACTGATACTTTTGGTATAGACCCTGGGCTGGAATAATTGAGAACTTTAGAAAATTGAAAGAAGAAAGAAGGAAAGTAAAAGTGTTTTTGTGGACTTTAATGATCATAAAATACAAGAGTGTGTAATGATGATATCGCTTCGGGAATTAAAAATGGAACTTAAAAACATGAGAGAATTACTACAGGAAAGAGGCAAATCACTTTGTTTTGTGTTAGAAAAAATGGAAATGGCGATTGAAGAACAAGAAGAGCTTCAGAGGAGGAGGAGTCGACTCAAGGAGAAGACATCTTAAATAGACAATTAATACAAAGAACACTACAAATACGTGGGGAAAGAAGGTTAAAAAGCTGAGATTTAAGAAGGCAATCAAAAGTGGGAATACCTGTGAAGTTGGGAAAGGCAGAAAGACCCAGCAGAAAAGGGGAAAGGAAGATATTAAGAAAGAGAGGGATATAAACTGGAATGAGAAAAGATATGGGGAAAAGAGGGGGAGGAGAAGCAGTAAGAAACAGGTGCATGAAATAAAGAAATACGGAAATAGTAAAATGTTGAAAAGAAATTGTTTTTTTTAGAGATAATGGTTGATGAATTAAAAAGGGATTCTGCCGGGTGGCAAGGAGTAATAAGAATATTTCTGCAATTAAAAATATTTAGAAAATCGGGTAATATAGATACTGATAACTCTTATTAAAAATTAAGGGTGGGGGGAATATGCTGCGGAATCCAAATGAAAAGATGTAATGATTATTATTGTAACTTCTTAAAAATAATGGTTTATTGGGAATCAAGATGAAGGAATAAAGGTATATTTTAACCATTGAGGTGTCACACTCAAAACAGTAAAAGGGGGGAAACCTATACTTGTTTTTTTTTCTTTAGTGTTGAAACTTGTATTAATCTAGAATATGTAATGGAAAGGGAATATGACAGACTAAAGAACCAACTAAATTAATAAGTTAATATAGACTATTAAAAGCAAGGAGAGACATTGGTAACTTTTTATTATTATTATTATCATTATTATTATTATTATTATTATTATTATTATTATTAGGCAAACACATATTGTTTATCTTTATTTTTAAAATAAATATTAAAGGATTATACTTGAAATAATTGAAATGAAACAAAAAGATGTTTCGATTGAGATTAATGAAAGAGGCTAGAATTAATGTGTTTATTTCTCTCCTTACTGAAAATTTGGAATGGAAAAGGTAATAAAAGAATTAAGTATGCATATATGAATGTATAATTGCTGTCATATTTGTATGTAAAAGTGATGACCAGGAAATATGTTGTCCACTAAAAAGAGATCTTTGTTTTTATGTGAAAAACTGTTAAAATTTGTTTGTTTGTTTTTAAAAAAGAAATAAATAGGATTGTAATTCTGTGGCATTGCTTCTTCCATTGTCACAGATCCAGAATTTGGGATTTAAGGCAGAAATGGAACGAAGAAATAACATAGCCCTAAAACATATATTGTAAGAATCCTATTACTTTTATAAGTAGACAATAAAGAACACTATCCAGAAATAGCTTCTTCTACAATGTGAACAGAATCACTTCTGTACCATGTAAAATTTCACTACTTTGCTGCAAGTTAGATTTGTAGTTCTCATTAACCACAATATATCTAATTTATTTCCCTAATTGGGGGAATCATTAGGTTAATTTGTCTAATACTAATTCATTAACTCCTAAAGTGTATCAACTTCACCTACATGCCTTGCATATTTCTTTGGAGAATTTCATTAACATACATTACTGTGCAGTACTATAAAATCCCTTATGTATTTTGATTTTTTATGGTATGTTTTGAATAATGGAATCTTAATGTCTTACTATATTAAGTCAGTATTCATAGGAATCTGGTATCATTCCCCATGTAGTTATTTGAACATAACTATTATTCCTGAAACAAATTGGCACTGAGCAAATCTTTCAATAGATGCTTTGTTCATGTTCTTTTATGTTCTAAAAGTTCTTTTGAAGGATTTGCACAAATTTTATCCATATATAATCTAGAAGATTAAAATATTATTGGTGTTTTCTAAGGTATTCCTTAACTATGCCTAGCAACTGCCCTTCTAATTATGTTAAAATTATGCTTTGTATTAGAAATACTATAAACAGAAAAGTGTTATCAGTCAGATAAATAGAGCACAGTATCTTCCCTCATCCCTCTGTAATTGGCAGAGAAACAAAGGAAATACTATTTTAGCTATTTTCCTTCATTATTCTCTTGGGCATGGATTGATTTTCTCTGTTTTATAATGAAAGAATCAAGAGAACAGCATTCAGAGTAATGCAAGTGTATATTAGTATCGTCTTGCGGACTTATTGCCCTGACCAACAGCTATCAGACCTATGGTCTGGTGATATAGCTAGTTGAGATATTTTAGATCATTTTTCCTTTAATTCCAGTCATCATGAAAGCTCACTGCTTTTTCAAGGATGGGCAGAAATGCCTCACAACTAGGAACAGGGAAAAGGATTACTGAATCATAGGCAGGAGTCCATCAAAAGTTGGGATGATAGCTGCAACTACATGTATTACACACATTGAGTTGGGCAGGGCTCTGGACAATAGCAGCTGCCATTTTGATGTTTACCTCCCCTGCAAGGGCCCTGATCTTAGTTATCTCTAGTTCTTCATTACCTAGAAGGATCATCGTAAGGACGTTTTTGCAAAGATTAACATTTAAAATACACCTACCTATTTAGAACATGACTGCAGTGCACAACATTCAGCTCTGGGTACCGTGCTAAAGCCCTTTCTAAAGTTGCCGCAGAGCTATAATAGCAAAAACTATAGATTTAGTTTCTCACTGCCACAGAATAATCTGAACTTATTTGCCACTGGGAGAAATGGCAAATCCTCCCTACCCCGCAAAAAACTTATCGATAACTGAGTTACATTTTGAATCCCATTGTTAGCAAGAAATTCCACAGGCTGTATTGCAGATCTTATCATGATAACAACTTATGTATATATTAGAAGATTTATATGAAAGCAATCTCTTTAGCTAAAAAGCAAATATATCTGGAATCTATATATCATGTCCTGTATATTATTTATTCAAGGAAAGAAACATACCACATTAATATGAAATATGTGGTGGTATCTTTAACTTTACGTGGATTTTACCTGAAATTTACCCACACTTAAGAATTGTGAAATGTAGCGTTTTTCTGAGAAATAGCAATTGTTTTAAGAGATACATGGATTTACAAAAGATGTATGTGTATTATTCATGACTGGGTCAAGATTAGGTCCAACGTGCACTAAAGAATATCCATATGTATTCTGCTTAAATGTGGAATGAGCTCAATGCAGTTTGGATAGGATATCAAATCTGAGCCACAAAAAAACTGACTGATCATTAGAGGACAGCAAAGCAGTACTTGAAAGTTAACTTTGCAGAACAAAATTGAGATATTTTCAACCTATCATAAAATGGTATTTGCACAGTATGGTGTATGAGCCATGGGACAGTATGCATTAACAACAAACACAAGATGGAGGCAGGAAATTTGTCTACCACAATCTACACTAAAATTGTGCTAGTAGATGATAAAAAGTATTTAACTGGTAAAAAGACACTGACAAAAGTGTACTATGAATGCATGTTTAAGGCTACATAAATATGGGTGACACTAGAAGGAAGCAGAAAGATATAAGCAAGTTGAATTCTGGTGCTAAGATAATTCAATCAATTGAATTTTTGCAACCTGGCTCTGGTAGCCCTAAAACTGGCACCTTACTCTTTTCATTCTTTTAATTTTTGGCAAATTCATGCTACTCATTGAATCAGCATATAGCTGACTTCTGTAGTCCAGAATTCTGGAAGAGATGCCTCTAGTTGCAATTCCATACACACAAGAAAGCGACTATCAGTGAACATAATGGGACTTATTATAGACAATAATGTATAGATTCAAGGAATAAAGTCATAGCACTTATGTACAAATTAAAAACCAATTACTTTTTTTCCCAAATGAGCCAAGGAAATAATTGTTCAAAAACGTGGTGCACTATATAGATACTGCTCTGGCTTTGGTACACACTTATGACTCAAACAGTAACAGCAAGCCATGCAATAAACATTTTCAGAATAAATTTATTTTAAACATTGTTTACCCATTCCCCTGCTTTCAGTGACCCTGGACAGAGAAACAATAAGAGTCTGCTTCTGTGAAAATGATCTGAACTTGTGAAATAACAACATATGGTGGAATATGACACAACCACATACTATTTCATTCTTCCTCTTTGCATCTCATTCCTTTAAAAAAACTCAGTGTAATACAAAATGTTTAGAATGGCACATTAAAAAGTCAAACAAATCCTACAAACGTTTCACACCTGAAATACAAAGAGAGTTTTTAATAATTCATGAAACTAGGATAGTGTTAAATGTACTGTTTGCTCCATAAAGTATTATGACAAGGATTTAGATATGGCATTGATACAAATAGTGCATATTGTCCATTTTGTTTTATAAGAACTTTTATAAAGAAAGAAGCAGCGATGTTCAGTTATAAAGTGGGTAAGTTCATGGCTACATATATAGACATTTGGTGATTGCAATGCATTCTTTGGCAAACTGAAATTCACATTACGTATTTTTATCTTATCCATGCATATATATATATTTGCATTAAAATGGTATTCTTTAGTACATTAAACTAATCATAAATAATCACAAAAACAAGGCTGTTTAAGGATGATAAAAATTTGATTCAAAATCTGTGAAAGATGGTAAGGTTAGTTCTCGATACAATTCAAAAGACAATAATTATTGTCATACTATTTTCCCAAACATACATCCAACACTGTAAGTTATGCACTGATTCAATGACCTATGCATAAATAAGATACTGGATGAGAGGATGATGATTACTGACATCCAATCTTAGGCAACTGGTTATCCTGAACAAACAAGTTATAGCATAAGCCAAAGATTTTATGTATTTGCATATGAAAAAAGATGGAAGATTCTGCAATATATTGATACCAATTTTGAAATCTGTTTTGAAATCCAAATATATTGCTCTGAAGCTATGTTAATATTATTCAAAACCTATAAAATGATTCGATTCAGAAAAACTTGAGTGAAGAAAATTAAATGACATCCAGTATCATTGTGCATAGTCATTTTTGGATTTATGCAGCACTGTATGCATAAAACTGGGAATAATGCTATGTTTATTAATCAAAAAGAACATTTTCATTGATTAAATATTTTCCATTTAGTATTTTGAAGGTATATTTTACTATCAGAAATAGAAATTCTGATTCACATGCGGACTGTCATTTCCAATATTTAACAGCTGACTAATACAAATACTTCATCATGATGAAATATGATGTCCAACATGCTTCATTTTGACTGACAAATCCAGTAATGTTTATACACCTTTGATTACAATTCAATTGCATTATAAAGAATTAACTCGACTGGAAGTTTGCAAAACTTGCTCCTGTCTGGATAAGTTACTGATCGGCATGATTGAATATAAAAGCTGTTATCCATGTGATACCTGTGAACTGATTTGTACATCACATTATGCTATATGATTAAGAGAACTAACATTTTCACATCCATTCTTTGTTACTTAAGTGAAAATACACAAGGCACTGGCAATAATAGCAATAAGCAATGGCAAAATAGATTTGGCTATAAAATTGTAGTGAATTTACAAAAATAGTTGCAATTCTTTAAAAGTATATAACAAAACAAGGAAACCAAACGTAAAAGGCTTATAATTATTTTCACATACATAAGACACATAAAACTGATAAATAAGACAATAAATCGGCAAAGTTGTTTAACATACCCTTCTAAGGATACGTTCCTTTACAATATTTAAACAATCATGATTTCTTAGAATTGGGACTCTGACTACAACAATGTGCATAACTTTTCATTCATTAATTACTAAGGATACATACTCTTTACAAAGAAACAGATCAACTTTTAAGGCAGAGTCACAAGAAATGGCTTTGCTGATAGCCCTTCTTTAGGTATCTAAAAATATGCTATTTTAATATTTAATTATGTTAAAATAGCATATTAGTGGACAAAAATCATATCAATTCAGTGGTTTGGGTTTTTATCAAATAATCTCCAGCTAAATTTCACATTAATTTTAGTTTTAAGTTTTGATTTAGAAGGTAATCAAATTCTAATTGTACCCTATTGAAAAATAATCTATAATGTAATTATTTGAGCCTTTAAAAGCAGGCAAATAGATTGTCCACCTCAAAAAGGCATTTAAAGGTGCATAGTCGTGCAACAGAAATGTATTCATGATATGTGTAAGATTTTCCAAGTATTAAATGCTTGAATACTTAATGAAGACCAAAGCTTAAAAAGAACACAATAGCTCCTATGGGAAAGGAGAGAATTACAGAATAGTACTTCTTTAATACTGAGCAAGGCGTCTGATTTTCTAACATTATGTTTTATCTATCTCTTGGAAGAAACTTTCCCAAAAAGCTTCTCTAATATATATGTACTTGCTTTGCTAAATCGTCTCAATTCTCAAAGCTAATGATTATTAATAGGCTGATTATGACTTTAAATTTAGGAAGAGGTATATTAAAATGAGTAAGGGCAACCATAATATGTGATGTTCTTTAAAATCCCAAGACATTGATAAAATAACACAATTTCCTTTCCATCTATAGCACCATGCAATAAGTGGAAGACCTCACATCAGACTCTTGGCCTTATCATTTGATTTATACATGCATTCATAAAAATCCGGGTTGGAAGAATTTTGTCTCTTTCTTGGCAACTCTCCAAACCTAATGAGGGAAAGTCCTTTTCAGTCTTGGCAGTTTATGACTTTGAATTCCTGCTTATAGCACAGAAATCTGGGAACTATTCATCACAAAAACACTTAAGATAATAGTATTTCAAAGAAAGCATAATCACACAAAGTCAAGGCAGTGGAAGAGAGAATGCCATGCCTTAAACTGAAGCCTTTCAAAGTTAAAGAGCCCAAATAAAGGGGGAAAAGGATCTGTTGACTGCCCAACAGTCAAACCGTATTGTCTCCTTCCTAAATATTTTTAGGAAGTAGATTGGTTACAAATACCAGAAAATTTTCAAGGCATACTATGGATAGAGCTCATTGGATATTCTGGACAACAAACTTTCACAGGCTGGGATTCCAGGCAAAGTGTCACTCTTAGAGTTCCATGGCTTCTGATAACTCCACTATTCCTTCACTAGCTAGAACTTCCTTTTCCATGCTGGCACAGGTCCTACCTTCACATAACTTCTGTTTCAATTTATTGAGTTCGTACTCATGTAAGATTCTTTGTGTTAAGTACTTCTCACGTTTTATTTTGGCCTTCACCTCAGATGGGACATCTGGAATCATCCAGGCCACAAAAAATTTTACAATGAAAACAACATGCTGGAAGAAAACACAAAAGAGAAAAACACATAAAAAGAGGTTATGGAAACATGGCGTCACTTCTCCATCATTGTTTTGAATGTTTGCAATGTGCGCTTGGAAAAGTGAAGTTTAGCACCTCTCTAACATGAAACAAATATTCATGCTTTTGCCATTGCCAATTTTAATGCACCAATTTTAATGTACCAGTGAATTGGTTGAATGTGGTACAGTGATTTATAAAAGAAAAGTTCATACTGCCATTGCAATTTACCTTGAATCAGTAAAACTTAAATGGACTCTCTCATTTAAAAGCACTTCTTACAGAGATCTTCACTCACAAAATAGAAGATACAAGTTTTGAGGTCCAAGTTCAATGTAACAATAAAATGCCATGTTACATATGCTAAGAGCAAATTTAGTTGTCTAAATACCAATCTTTATGTAGTAAAATAATCATGAATAAAAGAAAAAAGATTGTGGAGAACCCATGAGCTTCCAGAACAATGCATCTGTAAGTGCATACATGGTAGCTGTTTATAGATTTACCTATGTTTCATATATTAATGGAGGACTCTAAAAGAGTTCACATGTTTGGTGACTTTAACATTTTGACCAACTGATGAGAGAAGTCAGAACAAAGGAGGCATAGAATTGTGGGTGCCAAAATGACATATACAGTGATGTCATCATGCAAATTCTGCCTTTATGTATTTGCATTCAAACATAATCATGCATATTTTGTTTCCTTTGTCCTTTTCCCTTACTGCCTCCACTAATGAAAAACACTATGATAGCCCGTAAATTGCATGGTTAGATAGTTAGAAGCCTATGCAAAAATAATCCAAATGTAACTTTTTGTCACAAGTTTCATTTCAAATATATTATTTACCAAGCGCCTGAAATATTTTGTAGTATGCATGTGTGTGTGTGTGTGTGTGTGTGTGCGCGCGCGTGCGCATACAACATTTATACAGTATATATATTAGTATGTGTGTGGGTTTATGCATGCAACATTTTTTGGAAATGGTTTGTCATGCTGCTTCCTAAAGCTGAGATATAATGACTGGTCCAAGTCATCTAGTTGACTTCCAGGACTAGAAATCTAGCTTCCCCATTATTAGTCTGGTACCTTAACCACTAAACCAAACTGTCTATTTATTTATTTAACTATTTTTTTACTATTCATACATATACACATGCAAGTTCTTGTTTGATTCATGCATCATTGATGGTGTACAAGTTGCACTAGTTACCAGTCAGCTTCTGGCTGCAATTCAGGATGCTGGTAATCACCTATAAATCCCTTCATGGAATAATGCCATATTTTTTTAAGGGACCACCTAACTCCGGTTATTTCTTTCTATCTGGTATATCTGGGAAGCATGAGTGTATTCCAGGCCGCCTCTGTTAAACATGATCATCTTGTGGGACCAAGAAATGTGCCCTTTTTGTTGCAGCCCCTCTGAAACAACACCCAACAACACTCTGGAACAACACCCAAATCCCACACCCAAGATATATACGGCTGCCACTACTCAAGTGTTCTGAAACTCTCTTAAAATGTAGCTCTGTTCTCAAGAGGTTTTGTGATGCCTATTGAATTTTGTTTTTATATTTTATTTAAGATGTTTTATTTAAGATGTTAAGAAGTCTTATTTCTTAAATTAAGTATTTTAAATATTGTTAAGCCACCAGGGTGTTTTTGGAGTTGGGAGGCTGCAAAATCCAGTACAGACCTAGCTTTTGTAGGTGCTTAGAAAGTAATAGTATATAATTTAACAATAATTAGTAAGTGGTTAATAGTAATGAACAAGAAGTAAAAATGAAATATTACTTTTGTAATTTATTGACTTATAATTTCCAGGTTTTACAATTACCCATTCATAACTGGGCAGTTTTAAGTAACTGATTACTTCATAATTAAGGATCAAGTTGTACCAAGATTTCAATTCACATATTATCAAATGCAGCCTTCCACTGATCTGGGCTTTATTGCAGAGTGACTACATCAGGGGTCTTCAAACTTGACAGCTTTAAGATTTGTGGACTTCAACTCCCAGAATTCCTCCTCCAGTCATGTTAGTTCAGGAATTCTGGGAGTTGAACTCCACAAGTTTTAAACTTGCCAAGTTTGAAGAACCTTGGGCTAGATGGAAGCCTCTCCTCAGTGAAAAACAGATGAAAGCCCGCTTAGAGTTTGTTCCTCACAGTCTGAGAGTCCTTCAGGTGCTTTTTCTACAAACTCCTGGGCTTTCATGTATTTTGCACTGATGAGAGGCTTCCATATAGCCACTCTTCCATAAAGCCCAGATCGGTGGATGGTTGCAGTGATGGTTGTCCTTCTGGAATTCTGTCCCATCTTTGTACAAGTTCTCTAGACCTCAGTCAGACTGATCATTGGGTTCTGGGTCACTGCTCATACTAAGGCTCTTCTCTCCCAATTGCTCAGTTTGACCAGGTGACCAGCTCTTGGAAGAGTCCTGGTTGAGCCAAACTTCTTCCATTTGAGAATTATGGAGGCCACTGTGCTCTTAGAAACCTTCAATGCAGCAGAAATTTTTTTGTAGCCTTCCGCAGATCTGTGTCTTTCAATCATCTTATCTCTGAATTCTGCAGGCAATTCTTTTCACCTCATGGCTTTTGCTCTGCTACAGTACTCACTGTCAGCTGTGAGGCTTTCTATAGAGAGGTGTGCACCTTTTCAAATCACATCCAGTCAATTTAATTTACCACAGGTCAACTCTACTCAAGGTGTAGAAACATGTCAACAACAATCAAGAGAAATGGAAGGCCCCAGAGCTAATTTTCATGTGTTGTTTCAAAGGGTCTGAATACTTATGCCACTGCGATATTTCAGTTTTTTCTTTTTAATAAATTTGCAGACATTTCTAAAATTATGTTTTCACTTTGTCATTATGGAGTACTGAATGTAGATTAATGAGGAAAAAAATGAATTTCAACAACTGTAGAATCAGGCTGCAGCATAACAAAATTGACAAAAGTGAAGGGGATCTGAATACTTTCTGAATGCACTGTATATAACATATATACCTTTCACTATAACTCAGCATTGATACTCTAGCACAGGGATGTCAAACTCATGTTGTCACGGCTGCATCACGTGACATATCAGAACTTTTTTTTCCCTTTGCTAAACCAGGCGTGGGAATGGCCACGTGATGCATCCAGGCCGTGGGTTGGAAGTTTGATAGCCCTGCTCTAGCATATTGATTTTAGGAGAGGAACAGAAGAACTTAATAATAATTATAAAAACCATTTTACCTCCATAATAATTATAAAAGCCATTTTTGCAGCCAGGATGTGCCAGAATTGCATTGTATGCATGTACTGCTTCTCATGGTCTGGTGGATATCGATAATCCCTGTACCTGTTGAATATAAACATCTAAAGGTGAGCGGCTACCCTGAAACACAGAAGATTACAATAGTTGTGGCATTTACATTCACATAAAGCTGTCAGTTAGGAGGACTTTTGATCCCGATTTTATTGTTTTGTTTTTTCAGTACAAAATCTGACTCATGTTTCTCATTTGTTCAGGCATAGCAAACGCCAAATGTGAAAATATATTTACAGGGAGAAAAAACTACAGATATTAAGAGAGAGGATAAGGTGAACTGGATAAAACAGTATGAAACATGGGGTGGCATAAATGATCAATAGAATACAAGACTAGTAGTAGGCTCTACAGTACAAACTGAAAATAAAAAAAATTGCTAAAAGACAATCAAATGTATTGCACAGGACAAATGCATGACCAGGAAAGAAATAGAGATGGTGGTCATAGAAAGCTACACTCATAAACACGGCAACCCTTTCATGTTACACTAAAATCCATTGGGAAAAACCACCAAAAAAAATCATATAATTATTGAAATGCTATCTTCTATCACACATAATGAGGCATCTGTTGGACAAGAATGCTGGAGAGAAAGGAAACTGAGACCACAAGGGAATATCTATGCTTAAAAATAGTACACCTATAAATTATCGTTGCTTAGACTCTGGAAAAATGCACTGTGCAACAATCATCCATCTCATGTGCATTTCTTCTTAGAGCAGCTTGAAATTATAGAAGAATAATCAAGATAGTTCCATTAAAAAGTGCAAAATGCATCGGGAATGTATTTCCTTACATTTTCTGTACTATACTAGAAAAAAATGAAGTTTTGTTTTGACTACACTTAATGGTATAAGCTAGAATCAGTCTGGCAGTTCAGTAAACTTGTTTGCAGAGGGAGGGGGGGAGAGAGAGAGAGAGAGAGAGAGAGAGAGAGAGAGAGAGAGAGAGAGAGAGAGAGAGAGAGAATAAAGAATTGATGTGTATGATTTGATTGATTTGTATGGTTGTGTGCTTTTTTTTTACTGATAGGTGGGATATCTGCAGAACAGACTTGCAGTGTGCAATGTTTAAATTTTAGGAGGGAGGGGTTGTTATTATTTTGTAATAGATTTTTAAAATATGATTTAATTTTTAAAGGTAGGGTGTCTTTAAAATATAATAATTTTCTCATATATAAAAGCATAAGGATGTATCATTATTATCATTAGATTGATTTATGATGATATAATGAATGTTATAATAAATATATGGGTAAAATGTTGTATTTCTCTCATAAAATGAAAGAATAATAGTTATAGTCAAAAATAATGATTAACAATGATAAATAACATAGATAGATAGATAGATAGGTAGGTAGGTAGATAGATAGATAGATAGATAGATAGATAGATAGATAGATAGATAGATATGTAATAATTTTCTTAATTCAGTATACACCAACTCTATGTATTTTGTTGTAGTTTACGAGAGCAAATATGTTGTTTTGACTTCTGGAGGAAGAAGAACAACAAACTGTAGAGATTAGCTTGAGGAGATATAACCTTTTTATCAATATTTGTCTTCTGGCTGTGGAGACTGACATGAGTTACAAATTCAAGCCAAGAATAAACATAAATCATGGTTTGTAAACTAAGTTTAAACTCTGTGGTCATCAAACTAATGTCTATTATCTGAAATGAATTCAGATAATTAAATGGAACAAGTTGTATCTTAACTTTACAACTGAATTAAATTAATTAAAGATTCAAATAATTACATTTCCCTATTCCCATAATTGATATTTCTTATATTAATTACTATATATGCATCATGTGTGCAATAATCTCCACTGTCACACATCTGATGGCTTAGACAGTTCATAAAGGTGTCAACATAATACATGTATAAAGATCAGAAAATCACAACTGATATTACAACAGGTGTAATTATTATTATATTCATATCAATATAAAGCATAAAATGGAAGAATTGCAACTAACCTGCAACTGGTAAATTTGCCTGTATTCTGTTCAGGTTTGTGTTTTTCAGGAAAATCTGATATTTGGAATACTGAAAGGCTATTATTAATGTATCCAGACATGGGTAAATCAGGATCCGCAAAATAGGCATAATAGTATACCAATCGAGGAATCATATCAGATGTGAAGGCTACAATAAATGCCTGCAAAAACAATTGGTTATTTATGTTAATTTAGATATATCTTTGTATGTTCTATGCATGTTATCTGATTAACTACTGGGTGACAAAAGATAAAGTGGTTTACAATTAGATATACTGCATGTCATATCTACATTAATGTCTCAAATTGGCCACAACTATTGGCTTTGAAGATTTAACAGCTTTTTGTCCACATGTACCCATGCTTACCATTAGTGACCTAAAGTAATTACACCAGGAACAGAAGAGAAACAATAACTTCACAACATGAAATAAATCTAATCTAATTTTAAAGCCTAAGAAAACACAAAAACTTGTTTCCAGCTTCAAGGACATTAAGAGTAGGAGATTGATGAGCTCCTTCCTCAAGTGATTTTTACCAGATCGGTTGGAGAGATAACTCTTGTTTGCTAACAGTGTTGGCATTAATTTTAACTTTGTGTCTCAGTATTTGGAAAGTTTATTTTACTTCTGTTATTTCCCTGAGCATCTAGCTGAACATAAAAGTAGATACAAACTGAATTAATCAATGTGTGATCTGAGTCATTAAAATCAGAAGCAAGGGCTTGGAACTTCAGTTCTAAAAAAATAATGAGATATGATTTATTCACGAATAAATAAAGTGCAGTTGAAGTTAATTTCATCTAGATGGAAACCTCAAAAAACATTTGTTTCTGTACAGAAATGTATTTTCTTTGGAATATGCTTATTAGTCAAAGAATTGCTGCCTGTGACCTTCCGGATGTCAGACATCAACCCCTATTTTGCCTTTTCTCAGGGAGGTCTTATATTGGATCAGTAGCATCAGAAAACCCACAGATTGTTTATCTCAAGATTAATCACTTTTTAGAACTACAATGAGGAATTATTAAAATAATAAATTAATAAATTAATAAGGAAGCACCCTATTTTAAAGATCTAGTTGTTCCAAGTGCTTTCTCTTATTACTAATTTTGGCTATTGTTTGGCTTCATTTACTTACATTTGTAACAACAGACAAAATAGCCATCCCATTTAAGATTTCTTGCCAAATTCCTATGCTATGAGCTTTGGCTGCCACCGGCCTTCGAAACTGAGTGGTAAGTTTCCAAGAATCAACTCTAATCTCCAAGATGTTGTTCATCAGAGCAAGCAGGGGTGCCAAAGGAAAAGAGGCCACAAACAGAGTAATAAATCCGAACTGAATAACTGTATGGATAGAAAATAGCAGATAAACAATTGAATGAAACCCATGAAAACTTATATTTGAGAATCATATATTTAATACTATTAGAAATATTCATGAATAATCAATAAATTTAAGTGCAAGAAATATTCACTATGTGAAAAGCAATTATTTGAGATGTGCAAAATGTTTTGATCTCAAAGCAGAACTCATTGTTCTGACCTCATCAAAATATTTCAACTTCAAAGTATCCTGTTAAATGTTGAACCACTTCTCAAAGCTCCAGAAAATATGTGTTCTTATTAAAATAGATGAAGTTAAATTAGCAACAGTTATTTGTGAATAAAATTGGAACATCTGATTGGAACATCAAACTTATATACTATACATTGAAATTTTGATTTATTTATCTAATCTATTAGCATTCCAATATTCATGGTGCTCCCATAAAGATGAAGGGGTCAAACTATTTTCCAAACACCAAAAGGCAAGTCATGAAACAATGAATGGAAACTAACCAAGGAGAGAAGCAATCTAGAAGATAGAGGAAATTCCTAATGGTTACAGCAATCAACCAATGGAATAGCTTGTTTTCATAAGTTGTGGGCTCTGTGTTCTGTTATGTGCCATCCAACTCTCTATCTAAAGCATCTTCAGATAGGTAAACTATATTTGATTTCAATGCAGTTTAAAATTTGTTGTATGAAAAAAACTTTTTGATGAAAAGCATCATTAGCATAATTACCCAGGATATCTCTTACCACTAAGCCAAAACCCATCACATGAGGAGAAACGTGTTCAGTTTCTCCAGTCATATATGCATATTCACCCTTTATTAAGGTTCCTTATATTAGATTGTAAAATTTCTTAGGGCAGAATTTAAAAACTCCTGCTCATTGCATCAGTTTCTAGTTTCCTGTGAGTATCTTTGAGCTGTCTAGACTTCATTTCCTAGCCTGAGCTTTTGTTGTTGGAAGTCCACACACTTGGAGAGCATCAGATTAAGAAAGGATATTTTGTACTCTTAGAAGCCATTCATCGTGCTACACAAACAAATAGAAATGTTGAAGATGCCCTGCACTAAAAACATATATATATTATATAGACTTCTGTTTTCTTAACTCTGAGTGCCTCTTTGTGGCCAATCTTGGCATTATAGAAATAATATTCCATTAACAAGGACATTTTTCTTTATTGTGAAAGGTTCTTTTTTTTTAAAAAAATGCATATTTTAATGGACTAGTTTGAAAATATTTTAGATGCTTTGCTTTCGGCTTTCAACATCTAAAGAGCTTACAAATAAGGCACAATACAATGGCCATATCCAATATTTTTTTAAACACTTGTTCGGGCAAAAATACAATGCAAATTCAATTTCCTTTTTAACATTCCTCTTCCTTTTGAACAAACTGCGTCCTTGAACTGCTGTATTTCAAAGCATGAGGATTCATCTCAACAGATTTCATTTATACCTATAAAACTGTATTTGCCTCCCTGTAATTAGAATTCAAACTCAACTTATTTATTTTCACAGTGGCAGTTTTAATGAAAGAGCTGTGAAATATATGAGTCAGCGTCCTGATTGTTCATTGAGCAATTTAAATAAGACCTAGTATAGATATTCTCCTACTCACTCTTGCAGTGCACAGGTTTTTATTTGATGTTATTATTTTATTAATCTGTATTAATGTACCAGCACTTCATCATCCAGATTATGCAGACTATTCTCCCAGAGACCAAATCTCTTCCATGAACAACACTCAGGTAACTAGACATTCATTTGGAATGTTAATTCCCTTTCCAAAGTCTCTCAATTGATTGGATGAACCCCATTTCATCTCCTAAATTCTTCAGCTTTCTTCCTAGAACTTCACAGTCTTTTGTCCCGTTGTAGATGAGTAGATGTAGGTACCTTCCAGTTGGCTTTATGAGTCTTGGATCTATCTATCTGTCTTTCATTCTATCTATCTTATGTCAAACTTATATAGCCGCCCATCTTACAACAAGTGACTCTGGGTGGCATACAGCAAAGTAATGTTTCTCCAATATTATTTCTTAATGTATATGGTTTTTTTGAAAGCTCGAGCTCTGTATTAATTTTCGTTAGAATCTTTGACTCTTTAAAACACGAAGATGAGCATCCATGTTTGCAGTAATGCTTGCGTGAGAGGAGGGGGCCATGAGTGATTGCAATGATGCTCGCATGAGTCGGGCTGCATGCGGTTCGGCCGGCCACTCACGCAGTCCAGTGGTGTTTAGCCCTTGGCCCTGTAGTGGACCGCACACCACAGATTGGGGACCTCTGCACTACACAGTGCTACTTGTCATTGTCTTTTCTGCTTACCCATTTCAAGGTATTCATAGAAGAGACCCAATGCTCCAAAGCTCTGTAAATCATGATCCTGCTCCCATCGACTGTATAAATTCTCTGGGTGGCTCCTTGCCTTCCGACGACCCCACCAATTACAGATCCAGCTAAATAGTGGAAAAACATAAATCACTGTTGTAGTAGGTTTTTTTTTTTTAAAGCAAAATGATATTCTATGAATTGACACCACATATATTTTCAGGGTTTTTTCCCCATTCAATTGTATCCGATTCTTGGCACCCTTCCTGTGAAAGTATTTCCTAATATATCTGGTATAAAAATTACTACGGTATCAATTTCTCATATTGATTAGAGAGTTACAGTCTAAATCCCATGATTACTTCTACAGTAAGTAGAACTGAACAGCAGAGCTGTGTCAATTGATCCATTCCCTGTCCTCAAGCATATGCCAGCTTTATTCTTAATGTCTGGGGTGGAGGTGGGGGAAGGTACTGCACACCAGCAGGGTTGTATCTGAAAACCTGATAATATAGTAGTGTCAAGATACCTGTAAAGATTACGTTGATACTGATTCATTAAACTTAAGCTGAAGGAGATGGCAGGATTCATCAAATATTGAATTAACGAACTGACTTTCTTTTAAACATACAAATAACTCAGCATTAAGATATTACTTACGGGACTATAGCTTCTTGAATATTACCCCAGATCTGTTTGCCAGCCATGACGATGGTGAGCTGGGTTGTCAATTCTATCAAGCATCCTGCAGGATCACACTGGTAAAGAAATAAAACAAAATGCAGGTTGGTATGCCTCAATAGTAATGGTGAGATATATAAGGCAGAAGTTATTTCAAAAACCAGTAAGAGTGTTGGCAGCTTGCTTTCTTCTTTTAATGACATGAAGAAAACTATTCCCCATGGTTTATCTGTCAAATGTTAGCTGTTAATCTTCCATAAAGCTTTAAAGACCTAGTTATGCTCCCAAGCCTGGGATTGCTACATCTACCAAGGGCCCTGCATCCTGGCTATATTGCTAACAGCCAGATGTCTTGCTTTGTACGTACTCAAATTAGATGTTTTAGTGTGTTTTTTTAGTGTTTCAATGGTTTTTACTGTTTTTATTCTTTCAAAATGTTTACAAGATTTAAATTGTAGTGTATGTTTCTGGATTGTAAGCTACCCAGAATCAGTTGCCGAGATGGGTGGCTACAGCAGTGGGATGCTACCGGTTCTGCCCAGCTCTATAGAACCGGTAGCTCTGAAGAGTAGCAGACACCGAACCAGTTCTGTGTTTGCTGCTGTTTGGCCCACATGCCTGCCTGGGCTCTTACCTGTCCTTTATTTCCTGCTTTTTCAACCTCAGCTGCTTTGTGCAGCACAGCTGAGGTTGAAAAAGCAGGAAAAAAGAGGCTTTTCAAACACTGCGCACCTGCGCACAGCGCTTTTCAGCTGTCCCAGCGGTACAGCTTAATGTTTTTTACTCGTGCACATGGCAAAATGTAGTCACTGAACCGGTAGTGACACCGGTTGAATCCCACCCCGGGTGGCTATAGAACTCAAATCAATCAATCAATCAATCAATCAGAAAGACTTATCAGTGGAGAGATTTCACAACTCATGTCAAAGGATGCTACTTGCTACTGCATTCATAATGTGCCTTAACCTCACCACTAGTTAATTGTATGCAGTCATCAAAACATAAATATTTTGGCAATTCTTCTTTTAAAAAAATGAGGACATATAAATATGATAGAGCCAGGTGAGAGGGTATGCATGCTACACCAATAACACATATATTAACATATATATTATATATGTTATATTTGCTTGTCTATTTGCTTGCCTGTATAGATAATTTTCCATTTCTGCCCTCACTGTACTTTTCCTATTTTATCTTTTAAGTTTCTTCCCCACTTGGGGCCTCGCTCATAAGAGCATCACAGGAACTTGGGCCTTTTCATGTGAGCGTCATGGGCGCCCATAGCACCATTCACATGACTGTCACAGGCACTCTTGGCCCTACTCGCATGACTAATGGGTGCTTGCTCATGTGCACATGCCTTTCCCTCCCAAAAACCACCCGTTCTTTCTCTTTGCTCTCCAGACCAGTGGTGGGATTCAATTTTTTTTACTACAGGTTCTGTGGACGTGGCTTGGTGGGCATGGCAGGGGAAGGATACTGTAAAATCTCCTGTCAGGGGTGGTATTTGCCAGTTCTCCAAACTACTCAAAATTTCCACTACCGGTTCTCCAGAACTGGTCAGAACCTGCTGAATACTACCTCTGCTCCAGACCACCTACCCAGAAAGTTTGGGGAACTTTGTACTATACTTCAAAGCAAGATATTTAGAAGGATAGTCATTTTTTTCTCAAAATTCATTTTAAAAGTTATTACATACCTCTTCATTTCTCCAGCGATTGAACATGTATGTATAAGAACCAGGGTATCCTACAAATTTCCCTTTGAAAAAAGCTACATAGAAGCATGAAGAGTAGTAGTTGACAAACTGAAAGAGGAACATCTTCATGGTAAGTCTGTTTTCATACTCATAGTGGGTTCTTGGTATTTCTGCAAGATAAAATAAACAAGGATTTAATTCTCTTTATATCATGTAGTGCATCAAAGTTTATGAAGCATATTCTCACGAATATGATAATAGATTTCAATATTACCGCATTTACTTCTCTAAGAGAGCATTGGTAGAGCTATGAATCTACTTAGAGTCATCATGTATGAATCGGGTAGCCATATAATTTGCTTGATGAATAAAAATGAACTATCTTTTGCCCACAGAGGGTATGTACAGAGCAAGAAAACAAAGTTGCTATCATTCCTGAGTAATTTAACTAGCACTGAATCAATTTTTGGAAATAAATATTTGTTATCATGTTTATTTTATACATAATATAAATATAAATGGAGCTCTCACTTATTCAAGCAAAATAATATTTGAGAGGCATCTCATGAAGAATTTCCTTGTCTTTTGTCAAGAGGCAGATATTGTAATCATGAGAAAACAGAAACAGTTTTGCCCAAGTAATCTCCTGAGAGCTCCACTTGCAGTCAGATAAAATTATTAACAGTGTTGACCCCACAGCTCTTAGGAAGGTATAGTACAAGCTAAGAATTAGCAATTACATAACTGGAAAGCAAGTCAGATAATCTAGGAGCAAAGTCATAAGGGATAAAATATCCTTCCTCAAACTGCCGTTCTCCAGATAAGTCGGATTATAAATTCCATCATTCTCTGAAAGTAAGGCTAATAGGACGCAAGGGTGGGGATATCTGACATAAAGCAAGATCCCCAAAGAATTTCAGGCTGACAGAAAAGGTTATGCATGTTCTATTTTCATGTGCTGATGATTTCAACCTACGCAGCAGAGAAAACATATTGGTGTAAGCTTAGCCATCATGCAACATACCTACCCATATCTGTGATCCAGATGGCTATCCTCTCATATAGGAAATTCAGTATCATAATGATGACAAAATTGAGGAATGATGCAGTGACTGACGTTGCCAGCTGTGGTGTCAACAAACCTCGAATGGGTTGCAGGGTTTCTGTGTTCTCCATGATGCTGGCAAAAGCAGCATAGACTGCAAGGCGGTAAACTATTACAGCTATCATGCTCGCTATGATTAAAGAGATCTGAGATAACCACATAAATTAAGACTACTTAGGATTTGAAAACAGAGAAATTAGTGTCTCATGCAAACTGCACATTGTGAATAAATGTTTAGAAGGTTCTATCAAGATTGCAGAATGTAAGTGGAAGAAAACTTTATCTGAATACTTCTCCAGTGCATATGTCTGCTTCCATAATGGAAGTAGATTGCTTGTTTTTCCTTTTATTTTTTTAAGTAAAAAAAACTTATTTCTGTTATCGTCTCCTTTCTATTCAGAGAAGAATTAAGCATGCAGTTCTTCATAGGAGCTCTAGTCCCAATGGAACTCTAGTCCCAATAGAGCTGTAACATTTATTTATTTTTATTCATTTTAAATGTGCCATGAATGTTCATGTAAAGCATACCAATGCAATTCTATCACATAATCCACCAACAAGAGTTGGAAAGTCGTTGTGTAGGCATAGTAGCAACTGTATAGGGCTGTTTGAACACATTTCAGGTAAGTGAAATGAAGGAAGTGTCATCAATAATTACACAATAGGAAAGTGTTATTTAAAAAGGGGTGGGGAGGAGGTGCTTAGCCCACATATTCTGTACTCATTGTGTACTTTGCATGCAGAGGAAAATAAAACTGGAAACCGTTAGTTAGAAATCTTTGAAGCCGCAAGCATGAGTGAAAGAGATCCAAAGCAAAGAGAGCCATTCTTGAATGCTAAAAATCCAAGCTTAAAAAGTGATCAGTGTAATGTTAGAGTGATGAATCAAAAAGAGCTCACCCAGAACAACACGGTAGTTCCTGAGATGCAGAACCGTATAGCCTGGCTAGTTAGAGGTAAATAAGGCTCCAGCTCCTGAAACAGTCAAGCAAGCACAGCACTTTTCACCACCCGCAGTCACAGTTGTATGTAGACCACTGCAGAAAGCAACCTCAAACATTATGAGAAAGCAAATCCCGTATCCCCTCCCTCACAAAGGCGTCACATGGCACATTTCTTCTTTTGGGAGAAAAGCAGGAGTGGCACACTGAATGAGAGGTTGCCCATTTACCAGGTCATCCTATTATTTATTTATTTAATTAATTTTAGGCTTTACAATGACTTTATGAACAAAATGTTGCTACTTGAAAGTTGAGAGCAGATTTCTTTTCAGTTGTCAATATTCATTGTTCAGCAAATTTGTACAGTAAGTACTCCCATTCACCACTCCATATTCTGATGCTTTCCTTTTGACCCATTTGAGAAATGGCTTGTTTTATTAGTTTTGCCACTCTTAAGCTGCAGCAATTGGTGCAGCCCTCTCTTACCCAAAACAATATTCCAAAGTATAACAAGCTCAGTTTTCCATAGTCATGAATGGTCTTCCTCTTAATCAGTTCTAACTCCTAAAACATCAGTTGAAAAAGGAATAATTAAAGAATGAAAAGGGTTCTGCTGAATATCAGTTGATTTTAAGAGGGATTTTGGACTTCAAGTAATCGTAGCTTGGTTTGCAAAGAAATGCACAAACCTCTTGCCTGTATATACAATCCTTCGCAAATTTTATTTTTGGAAGAGAATGATTCCAAAGGGTGGATGAAAAGGTGAATTCTGTATGCCCTTGTCATGTTTGCTCGCAGATCCAATGTGTATATATACACAAATCAACAGAGACGTATATATTTCATTTCCCAAATAGGCCTTTGTCATTGGCAAATTATAAACACCTTTTAATTAGCAGACTATAAATACATACTGTAAAAATATTAGAGAGGGGGAGAGAGAGAGAGGAGGGAGGGAGAGAACTTGAGACAGACAAAGAGACACACGCAGAGAGAGACAGACAGACAGAGACAGAGAGACAGATAGAGACAGAGAGATAGAGACAGAGAGAGACATGGGGAGAGAGAGAGAGAGAGAAGACAGACAAACAGACAGACAGACGGGCAAAAATTCTGTGGGACTGCCTTAGAAACAGGCAGGTACTGGCCAATCAAGCAAACATTATTATATGGACAAGGACCAGAAGAAAGAGGTGGGATAGATTTAGCAGTGCCAAATGACAGCAATCTCAGGAAGAAAGAGTATGAGAAGCTGGAGAAGTACCAGGCCTGAAGGAAGAATTAGAGAAGATATGGAAAGTAGCTAATGGGACTGTAACAGATCCTAGGAATGAAAATGCTCTCTCTATCCAGAAAAGTGCAGTGTTAGAACAGCTAAAATACTGTACAGAACTCTAAAACTTCCAGGCCTCTAGTAGATGACCTGAGATTGAGGAAGACACATATCATCCATAGGTGTGTGAAGTGGATTTTATAAATAATGGATCAGGATGCAACCACAAAACTTCTAATTTACCATGATTGTTTTAATTTCCTGACTGAGTAGGAAAAAAATGATGGCCGGGACGGGGACCTGACTTGGCAGGAATATTTGTGACAAGGATCTATATTCTTGCTCACACCAAGTTAAACATGAGCAATCAATGTTACACAACTACTAAAAATGGTAAATGGTATCTTGTGGTGGGCATTATCTTGAAGAGGGAAGTTATTGTTTCACTCTTCTGTCCCCTGATTTCAATATTGTATCCGTTCCTGGACATCACACTTCAACAAGGACATTGATGAATAGAGTTCAAGACAGGGCTTCCAATATAGCAATCATCTTGGAAAACAAGACCTATGAAAAACAGTTTAGAAAGCATTGTCTCACAAGGGGAATTCTTTATTGCCTTTGAGAACAGAACAGTGGGTTAATATTATAAGAAAGTAGGTTCAGAATAGATGTAAAGAGGACCTAACAAGCCTCAAATGAAATGATGAGCATTTTCTTATCGGGTATCTTTGGAGAAAGAAGAACTGAGAAACAAAACAGGATAGCTAATGTAATAATGCATTTATTTCGGGCAGAACTGAACTCCACAAGTCAACTGCATCCACTTAACCATGATCTACAGAGATTGAAAATGAATATTCAGCTTCTTAGCTGGCAAAAATATACCCACATTCTTGGACTGCATCAATACCTATCTCACAAAAAAAAGCAGTGCTCCTTCGTTGGTGCCAATGATAACTCTATAGCAGAACTTCTTTAGATTTAGAAAGCTAGCAAATCAGGGAAAACATTAAATAGAAACTTTCTTCCTAATATTGTATCTCCCTGAATTAAAGCTTTACTTTATTAGCAGCAGAGTAGCACCAAAATAGGAAGTAAATCTGCATATTTCTTTCTGAATAGCTGAACAAATGTCAAGATCACAATAAATTAAGTAAACATGCTAATGCATATTCCCAGTAAAATGCGCTATGATCACCTATGGGGAAAGCCTAATAAATCTAGGTGCCCCTGTTATCAGAATCTCAGATAATAATCTAAGTGCTGATGTTTAAAATGAATTTGCATTTTAACAACATGTTAAAGCAATACACAACTATCATATTCTAGAACAAATGTGTATTCTTAGCTGGCATATTAAACTAAACTAGCATAGTAGGTCTTGAGACCAAACTCATCTAAGGGTTCTCCAAAAAAGCTACCTAAACCTTATTAATGCCACAAGCTGCAAATTATTTTTATCTTCTAAATAAGCAGGACAAAATCACCTGAGTCACTGGATTCTTCCTCTTTTGTGTACATTTTGCTTCATACTCTGGTCTAAGTTGGAGTTGTTGCTGTTCTTCCTCAAAATCAACTAAATCCCACTCATATTCAAGTCGAGCTTGTCGTCGCTTCCAAAATTCCAAGAAAAGTGTAACTACAATCAGAGAGGGTTAAGCAACATAGAATTAGCCTAAACATACTTTGAGACAGCATGAGACCGTAATCTTAAATAGTTTCTACTGTTTTAGTAACAAAATAACATGTTGGAAGGGACCTTGGAGGACTTCTAATCCAACCCCCTGCTCAAGCAGGAGACTCTAAAGCAGTGCTCGCCAACTAGTGGGCTGAGGACCACTGGTGGTCCATGAGAAAATTTTGGTGGTCTGCAGAGAAAGGGCGTTGGTACTTACCTGATATGCCCGTTCTCTGTGAGCTGTGAAGAGCATCCAGAAGTGGGAGGTGCTTCAGTCTCTTCTGGAAAGGCTGGGCTTAAAAACTCTGGGACGCTCCTCCTCCTCCACGGGACACTTCCCCAGCGTCCCCCAGTTTTGCGAAGACTGAGTGCCAAAGTCCGGAACTCATCACCTAATCTGGATCCCTGACTGGAACGGAACCCCCCAGACGGAAAGAAATGGGTGGGGCTGGATGCTCTTCACAGCTCACAGAGAACGGGTGTATCAGGTAAGTACCAACGCCCTTTCTCTCATGAGCTGTTCAGAGCATCCAGAAGTGGGACATACCAAAGCTCGGCCTGTCCTTTGGGAGGGACTCCTTCTGGATTGAAATCCACTCCTAAACTCTGTGGACCCTCTGCAGGACTCTTCTGCCAAATGAAGTGTCCGCTGAGGCATAGACATCAATTTTATAATTTCTCGACAAAGGGAGAGGGTGAAGCCCAAGTTGCCGCTCTGCAAATTTTGTCTATGGAAGCCCGTGTGCCCTTAGGAACTGAGATGGACTGGTATTCGTAACTTTTAGCTATGGTGGCTCTCAACCATCTACCGATGGTCATCGACGACACCTTTTGTCCTAAAGTGGATGGGTTGAAGGATAGGAATAGAGCCTCAGATTTTTGAAATGCCGCCGTGCGGTCTAGATAGATGCTTAAGGCCCTTCGAACGTCAAGTCGATGCCATTGATGCTCCAGTCTATGAGATGGTTTCGGACAAAAATTTGGAAGCACCAACTCCTGCGCTCTGTGGAAGGCTGAATTTACTTTAGGAGTGAACGATGGATCCAATCTGAGAATCACTCTGTCCACATGAAACACGCACAGGTCCTTTCTCATTGACAATGCCGCCAATTCGGAAATCCTCCTTGCTGATATGATTGCAATTAGGAAGGCCACCTTATATGTCAGGAATTTAAGACTAGCGGTTCTTAAAGGCTCGAACGGGCCAGTTGTAAGTGCGGTTAACACCTTGTTGAAGTCCCAGGTGGGATAGCGGTGAATTACAGGAGGTCGTAAGTTTTCAGCACCCTTAAGAAAGCTGTGGACATGTGGATGGTGCGCTATGGAACAGAGGTCACCCCAGGCTATCACCGAGGCTAAAGCCTCCACCTGTCTGCATAAAGTATTTGGAGATAGGCCCTTGGTCAACCCCTCCTATAAAAAGTCCAATAGTTGTCCTATTGATGGGGCAGTTGGGTCGATCTTAGACCCCTGGCACCAGCAACAGAAAGCAGACCACGTGGCCTCATATATACGATTTGTTGAGGACCGTCTGGATGCTTGAATGGTGGCAATAGCATCTTCTGAAATCTGTTGGGCCCTTAAACGGCTCTGCTCAACCTCCATATGGCTAGACTGAGCCATTGTGGGTTCGGGTGAAGTATCGGCCCTTGGGAGAGGAAAACCTTCGACGGTGGTATTTTCCAAGGCTGTTCTCTCGACAGGTCCTGTAAGTCTGCGAACCATGTTCACCTGGTCCAGTAAGGGGCGACCAATATCAATTCCGCTCATTCCTCCAATAACTTCTGGATCAACCTGGAGTGGAGGAAACGCATATAGAAGTCCAGGAGGCCACTGATATCGCAGAGCATTGACGGCCTCTGCCCCCTGAGTCGGGTACCTTGAAATATACCGGGGCAATTGGGTGTTGAGATGAGAGGCAAATAGATCGATCACCGGTTGCCCAAACCTCCACACTGCTTCCTGGAAGACAGACGGGTGTAGGCGCCACTCTGCCTGATCTATCGTGGCCCTACTGAGCCAGTCCGCTTGTGTGTTTAAGGCCCCTGCTATGTGTTCTGCCTTGAGCAAAAACAGATTGGCCTCGGCCCACTTGAACAACTTGGCCGTCTCCAGCATCAGAAGTTTGGAATGGGTACCCCCTCTGTCTGTTTACGTGGGCCTTGGTTATGATATTGTCTGTCAAGACCAGAACGTGGTGTGATTGGAAAAGGGGTAGAAAACTGCGTAAGGCCAGGTGAACTGCTCACAGCTCCAACAGGTTGATGCTTTGTGATTGTTTGGAAATAGCCCAAATTCCCTGCGCAGTGTGGGGTTGGAAGTAAGCTCCCCATCCTACCAAGCTGGCATCGGTTGTGATTGTTGCCCTGTAAGGTTCCTTGAAAGGACACCCCTTGTTTATCATTTTTTCCGACCACCAGCGGAACGATCAGAGAACATTGTGTGGTACCTTTATCTGGACATTGGAAGTGGCTCTTCTAGATCGCTGGAAAGGTAGCAGGAACCATTGCAGCTCTCTGGAATGGAATCGAGCCCAAGGCACAATGGAAATACAAGAAATCAGTTTCCCTAACAGTTGAGACAGCACTGCCAGGGAAACCCTCTTTAAGGCTCTGATCTTTCTGGCCAAAGACTGGATACTGTTTAATCTGTCCTGAGAGAGAAAGACCTTGCCCTCCACGGTATCTATCACTGCCCCTAAATGAACTAACCTAGTTGAGGGGATCTAAGCTAGTTGGGCTTTTAACCCAATTTATGGAAAAGCCATGACCCTGAAGGGTCTCCAGAGTAATCTTGGTATCTAATTTTGCTTGATGTCTGGAAGATGACAAAATTAAAATGTCATCCAGATAACATTATAAGTGAATAGATTTGATCCTGAGTGAGGCAGCCAAAGCCGCTAGGACCTTGGTAAAAGTCCTAGGGGCCGAAGCCAGACCGAATGGTAGGGTGCTATATTCGTAGTGCCGATCACAATAGCAAAATCTAAGATATTCGTAGTGAGCAGGTCTAATTGGTATATGTAGATAAGCCTCTGTGAGATCTATAGAGGTCAGGACATCGTCCTCTCTGATGCTGAGCAGAATGGACTGGAGAGTAGTCATCTTGAATTTTCGATAAACCAATGATCTGTTCAGACATTTGAGGTCCAGAATTGCCCTCCAGCCCCCTGAACTCTTTGGGACCACAAACAATAGAGAGTAACAGCCTTGACCCCGCTGTTCAGATGGGACCTCTCTAACGGCCTGAATATGTAGAAGATGATTGATACCTCCTGCATCAACGCCCTCTTAATGGTGTCCGTGGACCTAGGGCTCCTAATGAAAAAGTTTGGGGGGGAGGATTGAAACTCTAGTGCCAAACCAAACCTAATAGTGTCCTTGACCCACGCATCAAAGGTGGAGCTGTCCCATTGATCAGCAAACAATTTTAGCCGCCCTCCAATGGGAACTGCTATCAAGGACTCACTTGGGGCAATGAAAAAATCGGCCTCTGGTGCCTCTGGAGTTTCTTCTGTTTTGGCCTCACTGCTGACCTCTATCGGAAGATTCAGACCTATCCTGTCTAAAACTGGGCCTGTAGCCTGATGTTCTCTGAGATCTGGGAACGTATGGGCCTTGATAGTAGGTCCGAAAGGAACCCCTTCAAAACAACTGGGGCATTCTGTTTTCAGACCTCCGAAAAAGAGGGGGAAGCACTTTTTTCTTGTTTCTATTCCCTATAAGGAGGGGCTCCAAGACACTGCCAAATAATTTATCCCCCGATATTGGGGCTGATGCCAACTTGCATTTATGCTTGGTATCCGCCTGCCTGAGCCATAGCAGTCTCCATGCTGATACGTGAGATGCTATGGCCCTAGGCGAGAATTTGACTGCATTAAATGTGGCATCGGTGGAGAATTCTGCTGCTGCAATAATTTTAGCTATGTCCTGGTGGGCTCTGACATTTGATGCTGGCAATATATCCCTCAAGTGGAAGAGCCATCGTAGGGAGGACCGTGTAAAAAAGGACGCCGCTGTAGCTGCCCTAATGGCCCAGGCGTCAGAAACTATTATTATTGTTGTTGTTGTTGTTGTTATTGTTATTGTTAATATTTGTACTTTGGGGTGATGCCTTCCCCTGTGGTTGAAAGTAGAATGCTCCTCCAGGAGAGTAAGTCTATATCTATCTATCTATCTATCTATCTATCTATCTATCTATCTATCTATCTATCTATCTATCTATCTATCTATCCATCCATCCATCCATCCATCCATCCATCCATACATATACATATAAATATGCCTATATCCATATGTAAAACTGTGCATATGGTAAACAGTATCTAAGGGTCCCCAACAAGGGAAACCCCCAAGTGCTCCAAGCGAGAACTTTCTGGATCCCTGGTCCCCAACAAGGGAAACCAGCTATACAGGATCTGAGGTGGATTCTTTCCTGTCAAAACAAAACATCCCGCTGTTTAAAATGGCTTGCGGCTTCACTCCAAAGAAATGATCCAAAGGCAATTGCAAGGAAATTCCTGTTTAATGACTTGTCTGCTTATCCAACGTCAGCCAGACAAGGGAGAGCTAAACCCAGGGAGAATGAAGTGGGAAGGTACTGCCCCGGTCACCCAAAAGGGAAACCAGTGGGGAATGGCGCCTGTGATATTTAGGCGCAAACTTGAGCCCACCGTTGAAAAAGGCGGGAAGCCAGAATCTCCGCTGCTAATGTCTGAGAAGTCTAACGAGCCGCTGCTACTGAGGCTCTAACTTGCGAGTTAAATGCTCCTGTCAGATGAAACGGCAAGGCAAAGTGAGCCGCGGCTGCAAGCGCTCCGCTACGATCGCAGAGAAGATGATCGGAAAGTTAGATAAGGTAATTACCTGAGGCAGTTGCCTCAGGCTGCCCATGGAGTAGCAGGCTCCGCTAGTTACAAAGAAACTGTTTTTAAACTGGTCGAGGCAACCCAATAGAGGCACAAGCCTGAAAAAAGCCAAATTAAATGGGGAAGATTTTTACAAGCCAAAATAACTCAAGAGCAAACCTGAATCAGAAAACCGTTCCAGTCAAGGAATGCACAACCTTTTACCACGAAGGTTGAGCTAAAACTGGGGGATGCTGGGGAGGTGTCTCGTGGAGGAGGAGGAGCGTCCCGGAGTTTTAAGCCCAGCCTTTCCAGAAGAGGCTGAAGCACCTCCCACTTCTGGATGCTCTGAACAGCTCATGGGAGAATGATTCTCCCCAAAGCACCCCCCCCAAAGCAATTAATCCAGGCTACGTGGAAACACAAGGCTGTGCTACCCACCCACTGGCCCCCACCCTTTGGCTGAGCGCAAACCTTACCCTGAGTAGAGCCCCACAAGCTGGAACTGGAAGGTAAGACAAACAGCGCGGGAGGGAAATCCATCCCGGGGTGGCTTGCTGACGTTGGTGGGAAAGTCAGTTCCATATTTCAGAGCTGCAGTAGTCACAAGACTGACCCTTTGGTCATCCCGGAGCAGCTCCTCCAGTCCATAGCAGGCCAGTGCACCCGGGTGGAGGAGCAGCTGCTCCGGGATGACCAAAGGGCCAGTCCTGTGACTACTGCAGCTCTGGAATGTGGGACCAACTTTTCCACCAACGTCAGCAAGCCACTGTCAGTCAAAATTCATATTAGTGGTCTGCAGGAATTAAAATTATGAGTTTGGTGGTCCCTGGGGTGCAAAAGTTTGGCAAGCCCTGCCCTAAAGCACTCCAGGCAACTGATTATCCACCTCTTCTTAATAACCTTCAGTGATAGAACACCCACAACTCCAGGATGCAAGCATGAAGTAATAGTTACTTATATAAATATTTATTTACCGAAATATGTTAATTATGCTGTAGAAATTATTTTTATTATAAATGTGGATATTATTATGTCAACAGTACTTCAACTGGTCAGAATTAACCAGCTGCATTAAAGCACAACTAAAATCTTACTTATCTAGGTCACTGAATTTCAGTTAATAAACATATTTAGGGAAAGTTTGCAGTATTATAGAAGATGTTCAGCATGAAGGGAACAATATCATGCCTGAAACTTTGTCCTTATCAATCAACTATCCAGTTTTCTTTCAGATTAATGATGTTTACAATTTGTCATAGTAATTCAACAAAGCTTTTGTATCCTGAACAGCTTTTCTATAAATGGAATGGAGTCTGATCAAGCACAGACTATTTACTTATCTCTTATTTATTTTGTAGAATTTTTGTAACACCCATTTAAATGTGAGAAGTGTACAAATCAAAACACAAAATCATCTCTGAATAAATAACTCCCAACTCCTTAAAATTAATTCTGAAAACATTAATAATGAAACAAGTACACTTACCCCAGATCCCCATAAATATTGCAAAAAAGAGGGTTGCCACATTGTCAAACAAATGGGAATACTAGAATTGAAAAACAGGCATTATCCAATGAGTACTACAAAAATACAAGTATGTATTTTTGAAAATACAAATGTTGTAATTGTTACAAACCTGTGAAGACTCACAAGTTGAATTCAGCCTCCAGTAATCACATTTTCGATCACATAATGGACACATGATAATTTCTCCACCAATATCGGGATTACATATTTCTTTGCTAAAGAGAATGGACAAAGATGTGGGATATTTAATAAAATGGATTAAAGGAATAATAGTGCTTGTTCACAATCAGAATTAATCTCTGTCTTTCAGTACATCGTAAGAAGCTATATCTGAGCTATTATTATGGTTGAAAACTATATCTGAGCCATTATTATGGCATAATTACAGTTCTGCCACTGGGTCATAGATCTTTGCTGAAATATATTCAAATCAGCTCATCAGGTTAGGCCAGAATCTTTACATAAAACCATACATCTAGAAAGAAAGAAAGAAAGAAAGAAAGAAAGAAAGAAAGAAAGAAAGAAAGAAGGAAGGAAGGAAGGAAGGAAGGAAGGAAGGAAGGAAGGAGAGAGAGAAAGAAAGAAAGAAAGAAAGAAAGAAAGAAAGAAAGAAAGAAAGAAAGAAAGAAAGAAAGAAAGAA
>NW_020769309.1:8838042-8858901 GCF_900518735.1 Pseudonaja textilis
GAAAGAAAGAAAGAAAGAAAGAAAGAAAGAAAGAAAGAAAGAAAGAAGGCAAGCTTCATCATTAACTGATCAATGTAACTTAACTAATGTTGCTATGTCAATTACACTTACCTGCTCATATTTTCATTCATTGTGAACAAACCATACAGAAAACAAATGAAACCAACAACAGCTGCAAAGAACAGCATCTCAGTATAAAAACCCAACCAGGCAAAATAAATCCCAATCTTCTCTCCGTAATACTTCCTGCAAGAAAATAATTCAAGAAAAACAAAGGCAAAGCTCAAAATAACAATAAAGGATAAAATTTTGATATAATGTTCTGAGACATATCCCAAAGGAACTTACTATAAAATAATCCTCAGCTTATTCACCCCTGAAAGTTCTAATACTGGATATCTACTATATATCTAAAATATATTGAATTATTGTCAAGCCAGTTCTCCTATCTACTTTATTATGTATTTTCTTGGTCTTTTATATTAGCACTCTGCATGCTTCAAAATATTTTGAAAAGGGACCAGCACAGAAACCTTTTGCTAACAATTAAAGTAGCCATTTTTTCCAAACTTCTATATGAGAATGAAAAGATATGGAATTTCTTTAAGTTGTTAACTCTGTATTTCTTTCTCAACCTTGGCAAATTTAAGATATGTAGACTTAAAAACTCAGAATTCTCCAACCAGCAATGATACTGTTCTATATTACGCTTAAAGAAACTGCAGTTGGGTTTTTTTTTTTTCAGACTTGTGTGGAAGCTGGGAAAAAGATGGACAGAAAGGTACTGTGCTCATATATGGTCACAAGCATGTCTTCCAACTTATTTTTCAAGCATACACTGCTTATTTTTACATTATATTCAACATATAAACATATTGTTTAGAAAAAGAAATATAGGCAGGTAATATAGCATACATTAGAGCCACGGTGGCACAGTGGTTAGAATGCAGTAGTGCAGACTGACTCTGCCCACAGCTAGGAGTTCAATCCTGATCAGCTCAAGGTTGACTCAGCTCTGCATGTTTCCAAGGTAGGTAAAATATTTGAGGACAATATGCTAACACTGCAAACTGCTCAAAGAGTGCTATAAAGCTATTGCTATATATTTGGAATGACCCAATGGCCATTCATATATCAGGGATGATCATTTACCTGATAAGATCCAAGGGCTGTTCCTTGTAAAACCTAGGAAAACGGGCCCACTCCCTATATAAGGTATATCTTTCATTTTCACACTTTGGATCATTTGACTTCTTCCAGTACTGACACTTAATCAGTGTGAAAAAATAAATAAAGAAGAAACAAAATACAACAATAAATAGCAAAACAATTTCTCCAACAATACTATTGCAAAATACAAAATAAATCTATAGGTATTTCCATGTTTAATAGACAGACATTTTTACACCTACACAGAAACAGAATGTATTCATTTATTTATAGATGTGTGTGTGTGTGTGTGTGTGTGTGCTCAACTCAGACCATGCAATTCAGAAAGATAAATAAATGGAAATAAAAATAGATAAGAAAAGAGAGCATACAATAGAGAAAGCAAGTGACATACTTCGATATAAATATAAAGTTTAGCTGAGAAGCAACATTCAGCTACTCACATAGCATGAGAAATGTTTATGTATTTGTTTTTTCATAAGAAATTTAGAGAGGCTTTCTTCATCTTAAACATAGTTATGCGAATCTGAATCAACCAGAATAAGCAGGAGAACCTATACTAATTTCAGACAAGTGACTGTCCATTCTCTTCTTAAACATCTCCAGTGATGGAACACTTACAACTTCTGATGACAAGCACTTATAATTATTACCTTATAATATAAGGTAATAATTCCTTTTCAACTTTTCTGGGAGAATATCAGAATCAATAAGACTGTTCTCCAAGTTAATTATATGTATGGATTTTGTGTGTCCAACAAGTGTTCATTGCTTGCCACCAGAGGGCAATATAACACTAATCTCTAATCTTCTAATGCTCTTTTGTTCATTTTACAACTATAAATGGATATTGTTCTTTCTCTCCTTCCAATTTCATTTTTTTCTGAGATATTTAGAGTTGTTTTAGCATATGTTAAATGCATTCACATATCTTTAATATAAGCAATTCCATTATAATATTCACAATTACAAAAAACATAGAAACTGGCCTATTAAGAAAGCACAGACAAATATATTCAAATACAATTTACAGAGAAATACACGTTTTCTTCAGAATATAATGCAAATACTGGAAAATAAATGAAAGACTAAAATGCCTACATCATGAAGAGGGTAAGCAGCAGAATAGGTGCCATTATTTAGAAGTCTTTTGATTCCAAACTTCCTTTTCCCTTCTTCTGTTCCATATGGGCACCTTGTTAAAATATAAAAAACCTAGAAGAGAGGGGGATAGAACTCCATATTCAAAATTATTGCCATATTATTTAAACTATGAGAATTTTTTTTTTTCCTCTGTGAAATTTGACATGTTATTTTTGATTAGTTACATATACTAATTATGACATTAATCTTTGAGGCCCTTTCTAAATACTTCTTGCAGTTTATAAAAGGAAGCAAGTTTTTCCGAGGATAAATTTTATTGTTCTTCCTGTTTCAGTCTTCTAGTTAGGAATCTCACCGCCTTATGTTTTTCAATATCTTTGTGAAAAAATAGAAAAACAGTATGACTCTTCTATTAGGGATATATAGATAGTCCTCGACTTACAATCTTAACTGAGCTCAAAATTTCTGCTGCTAATAGAGATATCTGTTAAGTGAATTTTGCCCCATTTTACAACCTTTCTTGCCATGGTTGTTAAATGAATCACTGCAGTTAAATTAGTAACATGGTTGTTAAGTGAACCAAGCTCCCCCACTGAAAGAAGGTCAGAAGGTCGCAAAAGCTCCAGTACATTGTAACTGTCATGAGTACAAGTCAGTTGCCAAGCATATGAATTTTGATCACATGACCATGGGGAAGCTCCAATGTCATAAGTGTGGAAAATGGTCATGTCACTTTTTCAGTGCCTTTGTAACTGTGAATGGTCACTAAATGAACTGTTGTAAGCTACCTGTATTCATTTCACCATGTAAAATTGTGTGTCTGTTATGACTCTGCAAACTTTCAATTTAAGTTTTATTAATTTTCTACTCAATTCTGCAAACTTTCAAAGATCTGGTTTGTTTAATGATGCTTCATCCTTTGACACTGCTTGGAACAGCAATGCTCCTCCACACTTCTAAAGGGCCAAGCTTCTTTCCCTTCCATTCCAATAATGAGAGAAGACAGGAAACACCTCTATGAAATAAATTGGCAAAGAGTACCATCCTTGGGGAAAAAAATTGCTTTGACAACACAATAAGACAGGCACTCAGCTGAGGAGACTTTGCTTGACCCTGCTGAATTCTCCCATATTTGGGCCTTCTGCAATTGCTGAGTCATCCTTTGTGCTGTAATTCAGGGTGAGTCATATCATTTAAATACAAAAGAAAGGCCTTTTCTGGCTGGAATAACCAAGGAAAGTAAAGCATATGCCATTTTATGCTCAGGGTGCTTTTTTCTCAAATGATTCTGTATGGCAAAACCAACCAACCTTAAGTCAACAACACTAGAGCATTAAGGACAATTTCACAGCGGTCCCCATAGGCATGTTGTGGTAGGCAACATGTTGCCATCTAATCCACAAGCTGGCGTTTGTTGTATTACACGATCACTGAATTGGTAAATGAAGTACTCACTATTCTGTTTCTGACAGATGGCGAGAAAAACGTATTCTCATCATCAATGAGGTACAATTCCTGCCTTTCTTTGCTAAATGGTGCTGTAAAGTAGTCAGGTTCAGGGTGCATCACAATCTCAGGTAGCCTAAATGGTGCGAATATGCAGTCCAATGGGTTCTCCACTGGGCAGGGAATATCATTCTCTTTGATGGGCATTTTGATGTTGAGTACTTCGGCGTAAGTGATCAGAATTTCCCACGGGGCGTGAATCTTCACAAAATACGTTTTGTTATTTTCAGACTCCTGCAAGTGAAACAAAAAAGAGTTGATCATAAACTAAGCAATTTGCTCTCCAAAGGTATGGTAATAGCTACAAAGTCTAAGAAGTTGGACAACTACCCTTTTCATCCCCATGTATAATTGGGAAGGACAATGTCCTTTGAATATTTTCAGTGTTCCAAAAGCTCTATTTTTCTTCCAGCATGCACTGATCTTGCTATTCTTCTAGGATTTATTTATCCATACTCAGATGAGGTTTACAGCATTTCAGAAAAAGTCCATAATGAACAATCTCTGGAACAGCCAGGCTGAAATCTTCCTGAATTTTTTTGGGGGGGAGGGGGGAGGGAGAGCAATCTAAAACATTCTGGGACTAAAAATAAAAAAATTCAGACAATTAGTGCTAAAGGTCTCTTGCAACTTTTAAGTGTATGGACGTAAAATACACATATGAGAAACAAGGACACCTCAATTCTAATAGGGTAAAAGCGGCTTCTAAAACATTTGTAAGAATCACCTCTAGGTTTGACATTTACTGCACTGTACTTCTAGTTTCCTTTTTAGAATCTGAGGCAAAAAACGTTAGTCACACTTAAATCATTAGTTATCACACACACACACACACACACACACACACACACAAGATTTAAGATTTGTAATTATTTCCTTTTGATTGCACCCACAATCTGAACATAAATTCAGAGCCAGTTATTTGGGGACTACTAGGGGAAAATTACTGATACATGATATGTTAAATATTTTATTGTATTTATTTAGTTAGTTACAGAATTTACATGGCCGCCCACTCACTTTCAGTGACTCTGGGCAGTTTACCAAAAATAAGATATTGAGAATTGAGAACATTAAATTGGAGCAAGTTGGCTAACAGCTAATATGGGGTTGGAGGAAGAGAGAAAAAGCAATCAATGTTAGATTTTAAAAAAAAAATCAATTTTCAGTTTTTGAAACTTCATAATGTTCAACATTCCACTTCCAACATTCCACTTCTTTCATGAAACCTCTTTATGTCCAAATCTTTTTTGTCCATGCAGTTGCTAGTTATGTTTTTAATTATTCCTATTTCTTTGAGATTTTAGAAATATCACCTGATGGTTAATGGGCAGAATTTCATCCAGTAAAAAAAAATATTTATTATCAGTTCCACGCTGCATAGAATTACCTATAATCCAGGATAGACATAAAAGTATGATATAAAATCGTGCAATCTCCCTTTAACAAAAAAAGGGCAGAATATTAATGTAATGTCTTACAAAACTGCAAAAGACACAGATCAATTGTGGAGTACCCTTATACAGTTGCTTCAGAAACTTGTCAGTATTATTTTCTGATTACCATGTTTTATCTATAATGATGGTAGTACAAACAAACAAATTAAACAAGGTGTTCAGGGAGCAAAGATCTCACTGCTAACTATTTCTAGCAATTTTCATTGCCCCAATACTTCTAATCATTTATTTTAATCACTAACAACCCACAGTAATTCCTACCTTCTTATCTTCAGTTTCTAGTTCCAGACCTGTTTTTACTAGATTGTTCTCAAACATTCGCCTTCGATCCTGAAAAAAAGAAACACCAGAGAGCTTTTTTATTCAACCAACATGAGATTTTAATATACACCAACTTCTAAACATAGTTCTTTTTGCATCATCTTTATGAATTAAGAGTTACCTTTTTCCAGATCAAACCTTGAAGGAAACCCATTCATATTACGGCCTCCAAAGTATAAAAACAAGTAAAATATTAAACACATTGCTAACATTTTTATTTTGCTTACAATAAATTACTGCAATAGGAATGAAAAAATGGGAATTCTTATGAATGGATTTGCATTAGGAACAATATTTTTCTTTCTTCTTTGTTCCTTTAATGAGAGTCCGGGTGTGGCTGACCTGCCGTTGGACTATAGATATTGGCTTACAATGGTACATTATGTTTTCCAAATGAAGGCTGCTGGATTTACATTGTGTACGTTGTTTGTTTGTGTGCATGCATGCATGCCTTCAAGTTAGTTTTGACTCTTAGCAATTTCCTGGACTAGCCCCTGCAGGGTTTTTTGGGCAAGATTTTTGGAAGTGATTTCCTAGGGCTGAGAGAAAGGACCCAGTTGGCTTTGTGCTGAAGGTGAATGGTCCCAATCTCCTGGTTTCTAGGTTGGTGACTTAATGCTCTTTCAGGATAGTCCCATGTAGAGAGCATTGCAGAAGTCCAAGTATGAGATTACCAGACTGTATACGACTGAGTAGACTCCTGATCCAGGAAAAGCAGCAACTGGCACACAACCTGAAGTTGTGTAAAGGCTCTCGTAGCCACGACCGTCACCTGCTCTTCAAGCAGGAGCTGTGAGTTCACCCCTATGTTGTTGATGGTCTGTCTTGGGTAGTGCCACCCCATCTGTGAGATATTATCATCCCCAACCACCCCCAACTTTCCAATCAGTCTGGATAAATGACTATACTTGACATTACAGTCTCATGAGTATTCTGTTTGTTACACATTGGATTGGGATTGGGGGAAGGGGACCTTCACTTGTTCTGCACTTGAGAGAATACAACACAATCCTGTTTTGCCCCTCTTTGACATAGTCCTACTTTACATTTTTTAATGTGTTTATTGCTTTGAGACAGAAGTGGTGCATGTGTGGAGCAAATATACGTATATGCACCTATACACCTGCAGATGGATAAAAGCATCAGAAAACAGTGAATCCAAATCTCTAAGGAAAAAGTCAGTGCAGCCATCTGCCAATTAGTTCCACATCTCTCCTGGTTGGTAAAAGACTCCAGAACAGTGATAAACCTTTCATTGTGGGAGGGGACATTCCTGGGATCTTTCAAGGAGCTTACAGCTGCTATCTAATAAACAGAGAGAGTTCTAATGAAAGTAGTCAAGACTTGTTTAAATAGATATAATCACACACTGCTTACAAACCAGCAGTGGCAGCTGAAATATTTTTCCTACCTCCTACAGTGCTAATAGCAAAGTAAACTTCAGTTACATTGATTATCCATGGAGAAAGAACAAAGTACCTGCTCATTCCTAATCCAAAGACAATCTGTACTAAAGTAGGTGCCATATTGTGATATGGAATAACTATTTATCAATGCTTATCTGCAAATTAAAGATATCATCTTTTATAGGTATGCCAATCCTCAAAATAATATTCAACTGCGATTTTTAAACACTATTAAAGTAAAACAAGTTTCCAAATACAGTGGTTAAAGTTCTAGTGAAAATTTGATCACCTGATTTAATCTCAAAGAGGTCTATTTGTTGATAAAATCACATTCATCCTTCAAATAAGCTGACTGTTTTTACTTCAGTGTTGAATTATTTGCACTTGCTATCCAAAATACTATTCAGCACCAGAATCCAGTCATTTTCTTTCTTTAGCCTTTATGTGGTCAGCTTTCACGGCCATACATTATGGCTGAGAAGATGATGACACTGACAATACTTGCCTTCATTGGCAACTGAAAGTATCTTCACTACAATAGTTTGTTCAGATTTGTCAGTCTTTCCCTTAAGAAGCAAATTATTTAATATTACAGACACTTATCCTGTGAGATTTGGAGTCCAGAAAATACTTCACCTATTTCTACCAGATTGGTACTTGCACTTGTCACATACTTAGAATTATTTTTAAAAAATTGGCTTTGGCACTCTTTAACATTCAACTTTGACTTTCTTTAAAAGTCTTTCTTGCTTCCAGTTACTAAAGAAAGATAGATATTTATAAAGATATCATTAGCAGACCTGAAATACAATTTTAATTCCAACTTCCATCTCTAGTTCAGCATTTTTGGCATATAAACAGGGTAACAATATACTCCTTTCACAATTTGATTCTTTCGTAATAAATTTATTACAGATTTACAGTAATAAAACTAATCCAAACTAAAAGGTTAAAAAAAAGAAAAAGGAAAAAACACAAAATAAACTTTACTCTTAGAATGTAATAAAGAAAAAGAAAAGAAACCTATAAAATGATTTTCCCCTTTATCACAAGTATAATTTCAGTTATTTATCACCTTCCCTTAAAATGCAACAAAATATTTCTTTCTCCCATATCATATCTTTTATCTATAAACAAATCCATAAACCATCAATCCTGATGTCAGTAAAAGTCCACTAAGGATTACAATACAGTTAATAACATATCTATTTTAACTCTGATGAGATAAACCAGTGTTATATTCTTCTTTTTACTTCTAAAAATTCATTTTTTTCTTTGTCTCATCTCTCAAAATTCTTCAAAACTTTAACAATTCTATTTTGCCAATTCAATATAGGAAAATTATCCAGGTCACTCTCTTAGTTTGTTATTAATTTAATTTTAAACTATCCACCAGTTTCTATAACATCTTTTTTCTATGTGATTCTTGTAGCCTATTATTTTTAAATCCACTTTGAAATCTGTCTCAATCATGCCATACTTGTTCCTCTTCTATAACAACTTTTAACAACTGTTATCTATAGAGGCAGATATTCTTAAAATTACTTCTGGGCCATTTGTTCAAAATGTCCAAAGTTAAAATATTTTGCTTCATTATGTAAGAGTAAGTTGACTTTGAGTGTTCTTCTCCTTTAACAATAATATTTTGTTCCTTCTCATAAACCTCTTGTGTCCAATTTTTAAAGGCTTACTTCTTCTTGTTGTTTTAATAAAAAAAGCATTTTCGACAGGAAAGTTCTTATAATTAATTCCAAATTATATTTCAAATTAATGTAGATCTTTAGTCTGTTCGCAACTTTGTAAAATCAAATGTTTTAATCTTTTGTCATTTATTCCTATAATGGAGTGTGGGAATGACCTCGGGTGATGAGGTGAAAGAAAGGCATGCTGCTTAGGGAATGATCAGATAAGAGAGGGCAAAGCCCTCAGCTACATATCAGGCAGAGAAAGGAACCTCCCTAACTTATCAGGCTATAAAAAAGAAGGCTGAGGCTCTATTAACAGAATCTTGCAATACTAATAATGCAAATCTCCTATTGTCTTTTTTACAAGCCTGTTAAGTTATGGAGGTCACTAAATACTGGAGGGGGGGATGATAAAACAAACTAAGTTTTGGGAAACAACTGAAGAGTTCAGATGTCACCTGCTTGTAGTAGCAACTGGAGCAACATGATGTGTATGCACTGCATATAAAAAGATCAGAATCATGAATCATGACAAGACAGCTTATCCTCTATAAAAATAGTAACTTGGGAATCAACAGTTTGGCGGGGCCCTGTATGCTATGGTTCTAATTCATCCCCAATTCCAATGTAACACATGTACAAAGTGTCAAATAGATGACCATTTGTAATAAAATGTAGATAAACCTCAGATCACTGGGAGTAGAATTTTTCTTTCTAGACAGGTGTTAAGTTAGATTGCAAAGTCAGGAAGACCGGATATAGCCATTAGGCATATGCAAAATGGTTCCACTGGGTTTCAGGTGCAGCTCTCAAAGGTAATCCTCTTTTGCATATGAAATAAAGCAATCTGCCTTATGAAGCACTGAGATGGGACCAGTTTTCAAACCCATATATAGAAAATAACTGTGTAACTAAGACATTTCTAAACTGAAATAGGACATTTATATTAAATCAATAATGAAAAAGTACCACCTTGTTTTTGGAGCCGTTTTGATTGATTCAGTCAAATCTCCTTCAAACTGAATAATTCCATAAAATTAGTGGCTACCTACTGCTGTTGTAGTTATGTTGACCTTAAATGCACATGTGGATTCAGAGGTGCTTCAAAGATTGTACCGCTGACCCAATTTAAATACATTGCCAATGGAAAATAGCACTTTATAACTCTGAAGCGGATTTATTTGTTGAAAGGTTGTAAAATTTATTTCTATTTTTCAAAACTAATTTTCCCATCCCATGTTTTTCCCTCATGGAGAGAAAAATGGCTAAGCATATTAAAATAAAAGGGTGTCTTCATTAAGCATATTGACATAAAAAAGTGCACAGTCTAGTAGTTGTTTTGAAGTCCAGTCCTTGTTAAGATTGGTCATGTCACATTATGTACATAGACCTTGGTGAGTTGCTTTTGGTGAAATGAATGGCTACACAAATTTGATAAATAACCATTTCTTCCTCTAAGATAGCTTGAAATAATAAAAATACACAATCCAACTATAAAACATAGAAAAACCAGCAATTAAAGAAATAGAGAACTGATAAGAAATGGCTTTGAGAAACAAACATGGATATTTGTTCTAGGATGAATTATTTTTAACTTTAATTGTTAACAAAACACTGAAGTTTCCCCACGAACAGGTAGGCTAGTATTTTTCAGTCTTGGGTATTTCTAGGCGAATGGACCTCAGAATTCTCTTCATTGGCTATGTTGGCTATGGAATTCTGGGAGTTGAAGTCCAGACTCCTAGAAATTCCCAAGTTTGGGAATTGTTGACTGAGGCAAAGACCAGAAATTGTTTTATAAGTTTTTTTTTTTTTAATTATATCATCCTATCCTTTATATGTGGTTTGAATAAAGATAAAATATAAATATATACAAGAAAAAAAACTTTACATTGGGTATATTTACTTTTTCACATGATTGCATGTGAAAGATGTTTCCATATTGTACAAGGTTTATAGGATACATCCGTTATGAAACTAAACAAGATGTTATCTTTCTTGAAACAGTAGCATAACTGTAACAAGAAACTTACTCCACTGACATATAATTAAATGTACTACCCCATACAATGTAATGTACAAAATGTCAACTATCCCCACAGGTAACAAAATAAAAATAGGGGGGAGGAAGGATTTTTTTTTACTTTTTCTTAAAGTGAAAAACAGTCCTATTAAATCAAACTGAAATCAAATAGATTTATTTGACTTTCTATATTATGAGCACACTCAGATATCTTCGAGAAGCACTTGGTCAGAAATCTTAAAAGTTCATGAGGGCATGAAATAATTATGACTTATGTGTCTGGTATTTGAATGATTTTTCCAACCACACAAATCGTATTCATACACACCCAGGTTATTTTTTTAGTCCATATGACTGGTGGTTACTTTTGGTTTTTCTATCCTGATGTTGCCTGGTATTCTGGACTTCAATAATCCTTAGCCAGGAAAATTATGGGCCTTGAAGGCCAACATATTTGGAGGATGCCAAGTTAGAGAAAGCTATCAGAAACTGCAGAAGCATATTTCAGCCACAGGAAGTCTTCAAGCCATGTCCATTAACTTGTATATTTCTGCAAAAGCATCTTCCAGTCATAGGAAATCTTAGAGGCCCAAAGTGTCACAAAATACGGTATATCAGGATCAGTGGTGGGATTCAATTTTTTTTACAACTGGTTCTGTGGGCATGGCTTGGTGGGCGTGGCAGGGGAAGGATACTGTAAAATCTCCAGTCAGTGGTGGTATTTGCCAGTTCTCCAAACTAGTCAAAATTTCCTCTACCGGTTCTCCAAAATTGGTCAGAACCTGCTGAATACCATCTCTGATCAGGATGAAGTATTGTAACATGAAGCATCTTATCTAGATCTGGCCTGTCAAACTGGCAGCCCATTGGCCGGATGCACAGGCCATACCAATCCTGGATCCACAAAGGCCATGCCCACCTTGGCTCTGCAAAGTCATCGTGATGCAATCAAATTTGACACCTGTGATCTAGATCAGGGGTCACCAACCTTTTGGACCTCAGGGACCACTAAACTCATAATTTTAAATCCCAGTGACCACTAACTGGTTCTGTGGATGTGGCCTAATTTGTGGGTGTGGCTTGGTGATCATGTGACTGGCTGGGCATGGCTTATATGTAAATATTATAAATATTTATATAATTATTGAATTTTTTTATAAAAAAGAGCAACTTTTACCCAAAATCAGGCAAAGCAGGCAGGCAGATTAAGTTGTTCACATAATCACAGAATCATTCAGGGATCTATCTATCTGCCATCTGCTAGCTCAGTCTGTCACATAAAATTTGCTTGCAAGCAAACTCACAAAATTAACTCATAACACATCATGTATGTAAATATTGAATTTTTTATTTTAAAAAAGAGCAACTTTTACCCAAAATCAGGTAAAGCAGGCAGGCAAGTTGAGTTACTCACAGAATCATTCAATGATCTATCTATCTGCCATCAGCTACCTGAGTCTGTTACATAAAATTTGCTTGCCATGAGTCTGCACTGAATAATAGAACCTTCAGTCCTAAGGGAGGTTTGGCTGTGCTTAAATGCAGAGCCGAAGATCTAAAGACTAGCTAGAAAGCAAGAAATCCAACCTTTTCCTGCTTCCTAGCTAATCAAAATCTCCTGGCACAGCAGAACAGCTGATGGTCAGAAAAAGGAAAAATAGCAATCTAGCAGGCATGTTTGCCAGGTAAGGAGTGAGTGGACAGGGAGGGTCCCGCAGGCCATGTGGGTGGCAGCCATGTGTTTCTGCACAGCCTGGATTAATTGCTTGGGGGGGGTGCTCTGGGGGTGAGATTTCTCTGCAGCCCACCAAAATTTTCTCACAGCCCACCAGTTGGCGACTGCTAATCTAGATAAAGGGATTTCACTTATATACTAAATAAGAGAGCACTCAAACAAACTTTGGCAGGAAAAAAAGAATCTAGCTTTCTTTTCTTGCATGCAGCACAACTGGCTCCATCAAACATAATTCATTTTAACATTACATCAACAATTACTTTAGGGGAAAAAAACCTTGATCTTGGTTTGTAGAGATGAAAGCACATTATTTTCATCGTAAAGAGCACACATTAGAATTGTGCCATGCCATAGCAGGAACAGAACTCAAGAGCAAAATACAAGCAAAACTGCATAGACTTTCCAGGTTGTTGCCATACAAAAAGCAAAACTATGCCTTAAATTCAGAAGTTTTAAAAGACGCTTACCACTTTTTTTTCTCCATCCATTTTTGGATCATCCACATAAGTAAGTACAAAGTCTACTCTCCGTATACCATCTCTGAAGAAAACAGAATCCTTGCTTTGGTGTCTCTTATCAATCTAGAGAGAACAGAAAGCATCACTGTATCAGCATCCATTGTACACGTGTTATATTTCCACATGTATTTAAGTTTTTTCAAGTGTTCAGTTCTGGGAAAAGACTAAGGTCAAATAAGGTATAAATAACATTTATTTTCAGACAGCATAGTTACAAAATATATTTTTCTTACATTTGCACATCCAAACACTGACATGACTGACTTTCTTCATGAATAAGCAAGCACAAATGCAGAGACATTTGCCACAATGAAGTCACCCTGTTATAAAGGTATTTATTAAACAGTAATTTCTGAAGCCTACACTAAGACTCACAAGTTTGCCATAGAATAAAGAAGCCAGTCAACATACATTTGAACAAGGACACAGGTTTGCTATTTTGAAATGCTCTTTTATTTTGCAGAAGTATTTTAGTCCCAGTGCAATTTTGTACATTTTGCTGTATAAAGTGACAACATGTGAAAGCAGAAAGCACAGAAACAGCTCTGAAAATAAAAGAGTAAGTGCTGTAATATTATAGTTTAGGAAAACAAGATGTGCAGAAATGAAATCTACCTGACTGCAGATTTGAAAAGTATTTATGATTGCACAAGTTTTGGGAATATTATTGTTTAAGTGTTTGTTTTTAAATATATTTCTTACTTTCAAAAGGAGATTAGTAACTATCACACTGTCATAAATTTTGTTATTTACTTGCTATTTCTGAGTTTCAAAAGGAGATCCCTGGGTCCTTCTGCCTCAAAATAAATAAGTAAAATTAAAAATTAAAAAAGATAAAGCCCTAAGGAAACTTTGGGGTGGGGGAGTCTAGAACAATTCATTGTCAGTCTTTCCTACCACCTACACTTCAATATTCTCAGATGGCATTATCTTCATATACTTTTTCTGGGGATGGTGTTTGGAAAAAGAAATGGAGATGGAGCAAGAAAGGCATGAGTGTCATCAGGCTTTCTGGGAGCAAGTGGATACCCTATGTTGAGGAATCTACGCAGGTTCAAGGTCTTCTAATAGTATTTGTTTGGAAGAATAAATAGGGAAGAGGAACAATTGGTCAAGACTTTTTGTTGAGATTCTATTCAATGTAGTGGTCTCGCGATGCTGGTTAGAAACAGCAGATTGCAAGTTTTAATCCTGTTTTAGGCATGAAATTGGCTGGGTTAGTCACTCTCTCTCAGTCCAGTAGACCAGTAAAGGTAGCAAAATTTGGAGGCTGCCATTTTGAATTCCTTGAGAATTAAATCTGTAGAATCCAACTGGTCCAGACACTAATAATCCATTTATTCCAAAGGGTTGAATGTTGTGATGGAATGTGCAGGTGGAGGATGGGGTCAGCACCATAGCTTCCCAGATGGGAGGTGGCACAAAGAGAGGCTCAAAATAAGAGACTGCACAGTCTCACACTGGGTGGAGGAGGAGGGGAAGAGATGCAGGGTAACCTTCCCTAGAATCTCCCACAACATATCTATTAGGCTTGAAGGTTATAGCCAGGGGTGGGATTCAGTTTTTTAAACAACCAGTTCTGTGGGCATGGCTTAGTTGGTGGGTGTGGCTTGCTGGTCATGTGACTGCATGGGCATAGCCAACTCAATGTCACTCACATCAAGGGGCACTTCTTGCCTGGCCTCTCATGACAATGGGGATGCTGCAATGGTCGTAAGTGTGAAAAATGGTCATAAGTCACTTTTTCAGTGCCACTGTAACTTTGAATGGTCACCAGTTTTAGATCAAAACTCAAAAAGGGTATGTAAACTCACGTTTGAATGTCAATTTTTCTAGCTAGCCAAGAAACCTTGCTGAATGTCACTCATCTTGGTTCCTTGTCATTAAAAGCTTATTTTTGGCAGCTCTGCTTCATTATTCAATTATTTCTTCAAAGTGCTAACTCCAACGGGGAGTATTTCCTCCCAACAGCAGTGTAAAAAGCTTAAAACAACCCTTCCCTTTTAAGAAAGTATCAGCAAAGGAAAAAACACCTCCTTCTGAGACATAAGTCAAGGCATACTGCCAAGAATGTAAGAAGGGTGGGAAAAAAATGAGATTTCTTCCAACAACCGGTTCTCCGAACTGCTTGGAAAGTTAACAACCAGTTCTAGCGAATAGGTGAGAACCTGTAGAATCCCACCCCTGGTTCTAGCTTTCATCTAACAACATTCTATCAGATGTAAGAAAATAAAGAATTCATTGTGTCTTCTTTGGGCTTAGGCCTGACAAATATATTGTAATAGAATGCTGCCTACTTATTTTAATGCTATATGTATTTATGTGTGGCTGTGGTATTTCCCCAATTCTACATATATTATTTCCTTGGATGTTCATAAAAACAGTATGCTGACTTCACTCCTAAGGCATCTGTATGGTTATCATTGGCATAGTTTATCTAAAAGAATTAGTGGTTAGTGGTTTCTTACAGAAGGCTTGGGGTAATAATATTTAAGGGTCCTTGCAGCCCTTCCACTCTTTGATCATGTTTGATTAAATATAATATCCTACACATAAGGTAATTCTACTACGAGGCTGAGTATAGCCTACAGAGGAATTTTGGATTTACCACATTATATTTGGTACCTAAACGAATTATACCTATGTTTTAAAATGTTAGATTTTACTAAATAGCATCTTATGTAAAGAATTATTCCAAAGAAACGTATTTTTTTCAATTTTGATAAAATATACTTAGCAATTAAGGAGGTATAAAATAAGACTGCTTCATATCATTCAATAAAATAGGAGCTATATAGGAAGCTTTAGAATCATATCCTTTGAGAGATATTGAATTCTTTGTAAGTGTGTGTGATTTATATTTATTTGTTTAAGGTATAGGCTAAAATTCATTACTTCATCTTGTTCCCTATTAAAGAGAGACATCACATAATGAAGCTTGTTATCACTGCAGCCATCCAGGTGTTAGTGGTACAATTTGTCAATGGTTTACCCTGAGACGTCGCTTCAGGAACAGATTGAATCTCCTTCCAGACTTCTGGAATAACCAACAGGGTGTTAATATATGAGCAAACTCTCTCCAAAAAAAACCCCAACCCCTAATTCTACAACTCCGTATGATCAGGGAATTGAAGAAATTTTTCCAGACTATTGAATAACTTCATAATCTGAAGGAAAGAAATGGACAAGAAATGCCTGTGTAGGGCTTAAAGAAAACCCTCTATCACCTGCTGTTCTCCAGATATTTATTTTATTTTATGAAATTTATACTGATGTCTATTTACAAATGGTGACTCAAGGAGGCTATGCTAGAAATGAAACTGACAGTTTACAGTCCTGCTATTTTGGAATGCTTCAACACATCTGTAGGAAACCAGATTGATGAAGGATGTTTTGGTATTCAGAATAGCCACCCACAGCTTTCTTACAAGATGTAGAGTCATTGTTTCCATAACCCCTTCATATTTATTATTCATGGATGGAAGTTACCAGCTTGGATCCAACTGGTGGGGGTTAAAACAAGAATGAATGATGTTCTGCCACAAGAATGGGCGTGGTCTTTTGAGGACCCATATTTGTATTTATAAACTTCCTGAATTATTTATTTTACCTTTATGTTAAAGAAAGAAGTTGTATAAGATGTTGGATTCTTATCAGATGTACAAGACTCATTTTCTTATCTTATCCAGATTAAATATTTGGTAATTAATCCATATAACAAAACAACATTCATTTAGAGATATACAATAGTATTTATGTGACCAACATGGAGAAGTTATATTCTTCAGAGCCAGTTTCCATGTTTTAGAGTTATGCTACAATGCAAGATTAGTCACATATTGTGCCCTTTGTCTTAGAGGGTTATGAACAGCTATAAGTCTTATGTTATTCCTGACCTTACTTTTCACAAAATGTAATACTATTAAATATTTGACCTTTCTTTATCCATAAATCCAAAATAAGATGTAACACGTCTACATTTATCAATATTTACTACAAAGTGGCTTTAACTTCTGAAGCAGGAGAAAGAATTTTGATTTAGGAGGGGGAACCTGATCTTGGATAAATCTCCATTTATATCTCAATTAATGTCCTCAGCTGTTTTTTTTTCCTCCTAGAATGAGAAAACTCTGAAAAATGTGGCCGGGTCTGAATGTAGAACTCTAGATAGAGAGACTAAAGAAGCTACATGCTCCCAAATCTCTACTGTGAGGAGATATGATTTATTTATTTGTTTTGCAAGCAGAAGAAAAGAGTAGGAAAACAGCAAATGCTACTTGCTTCTCCACATGTATGTTGCCAGTATATTGCTAGAAGGGTGGTAGGTTCATCAGGTTTTTTTTTTCAATTGTAGTCTCATACATACTTATCTAAAAGTAAGTTCTACTGTACTCCAAGGAATTTTATTCTCAGCAAACATGCACATTATTGCATTGCTATGTAATTAGTATATATTATGATTAAAATTATGAAAATCCAGCATATAGTACAATTGCAGAAGGTGACATGGAGAATCTTCAAGATTTTAAATTCTCTTTTAAGTAAGTCATCCTTAAGCAAAATCTGCATAGACAATACCCTGTAAAATTGGACTTTTTAATATTGCACTGTCCTTTGTGTCTCTCTCATTGGAGAAATGCCATTATGTTATTTCTGCAATACAAGAGACTTCCTACTATCATTAAGAAAACATGCTTTCCTGGATTAAAGCACAATTTTCACATCACACATTAATATCCTTTTATAAATACATACACAACAATGGAGCATTTTTGTGCTGTTGTGCTCTCAACATTTTTCAAGATATTACAGTATAGACCAGAAAAATATAAACACTTTTGAAAAAAAGCACTGCATAGTTTAATTCTTTTGTCACACAAACAGTTATACAAACCTTAATAAAAGTTTTTTTCACCAGCCTTTCAAATATAAGTTCATAAAAAGAACACAAACCTGAAGTAAGTTGCTTTCAGGATTTACTCTCATTTTCTTTCAATAGTATTATACCTTTTGCCATGTAGTATTTTAAGATAATAATAGAAAAACTCTGTTCCTACATCAAAACTATAAATGCACCGAAAGACCCATGGCAAAAGAAAAGCATATTAGTAATAGAAAACATTAGTAAAACACTACCCCATGTGAGCAAGGAGCTGAAGAGGTTACTATGTCAGAATTTAAATTACTAAGGAAAGAAATGTACATTTTAGGTCTATTACACTGAGGTAATACAATTTCATCCTGGTTTTTACTCATTAGAAATTTTTTTCTTTAAAAAAGTAAGCTATATTATTCTTGCTTGGACTTCAACTTTAAAATTCTCCTACTCAGACTATTCCACTCACCCCTGCTCCAAAATATAAACTTGATCCTTCACTGCAACTTACAGGGAAGTGATGTACAAGTAGTTTACTCAGAGAGTGCATGCAATTTTTCATTGCTGTAGAAATGAATTCTGTGTTAATAAACAAGCCAAAGTTCTGTTAAAAAAGACCCCAGACCCTTAATGTAAACTCATTCCAAAGCAAAATCAAACATTAAAAAAAGAGAAAAGAAAAAGAAAAATCTTTCCAGTTTTCAGTGTTAGGCTGACTTTTCAAAGATGTTTATTGTCTGTATACAACTATACATTTAGTGATTTTTTTTCAAAACTCTTCCAGTGGAAAATATTAGAGGATTACAGTTTTGGTGAGGCAATCAGTAGTATTTAAGTAATCACCCCTGATGGAAGTATTACTTCAGAAATGTAACCCTACAAAACTGGTTTACTTAACCTCTAATCTTTCATTCATGCCGGAACTGTAACTCGTATAACTGGGAATTCTTGTAATTGAAGTCCAAAACTTTTTCAGCCACACTGAAGAAATCTGCTACTTATAATCTGCTGATATTTGAATATTTGGTTCTTCAAAGATCTTAGGAAAACTGGAAAAATCTTTCCCCCCCCTTTGTCTCTCTTTTCTTTTGCTGCATTTTGGCAAACAACGCAACACAATACCATCCATGCAGGAATATATAACCACTTCCCCTGTAGCTGCTTACCCCTTGAAGGTCAGAGATGAGCAATGTGGTCTCAGTGGTACTTAGGCCCTGCCAGTGGCATCATGGAAAAATATAATGCTGTTAGTGTGGTGCAAAAGCAGCAGGATGCTTATAAAAATGCAGCAACTATAAACTCTGTGGCATTTTTTTGTTTGTTTGCAATAATGGTGAATATCTATAGCTGGGGTGTAAGATGAGGGTGAAGGTTCGTTCTCCAAGCTTGTGGGTTGGTTTCTGAACATTTTGTTACCAGGCTAGGTAACATCTTCAGCAGAGTTTAAGGGATGTCAGTGTTCTGTTTATAAGGGCTACTGGTGTGGGTGTGTCAAGTGAGGGCCTTGTGATGCAGTGGTGGGATTCAAAATTTTTGACTATTGGTTCTGTGGGTATGGCTTGGTGGGCATGGTGTGGCAGGGAAAGGATACTGTAAAATCTCCAATCCCACCACACTCCAGGGGAAGGATACTGCAAAATCCCATTCCCTCCTCGCCCCACTAACCTGCTTTCCAGCTCTGTTCTCCTGTGCAGGGCAACAAATGAAGATCCAGCTGATCAGGCAGGATAAGGAATTGCAGACTTGAAAGGCCAGCAAAACACACACAGTTGGGAAGACCCCAGGACCCCAGATAAGCCTCAACAATACCAGATAACTCATGATTTGCTCTCAGCAGTTGGCTGTGCGCAACTCCTCCTTTTAAACACTGTTTTCCCAGCTGCAGCTAATGAAGGGAATCAGAGCCCTTTCCTCCCCCGCAAGACACACAATTCACATTGCTCCCTTCTGTTCCTCCCTCTGTTCCTCCTTAAGATGAAGAGGGGGTGGGCCTGGGTCTTCCTTTGAATTCCCTCTGCCTTGCTATAGATCTCTCCTGCTCTGCCCAGCTGGACTTTGTCCTTCCCCAGTTTCTTCCACAGCCAATGGAGCCATACTCCCACTCCCTGTCAGCTGCTCGGCCTCCCCCTCAGAATCAGATTCCAACGGGGACATGACAGCTCTTGTGACGGGTCAGGTGTGAGCCATCAGTGAGCCTTATGATGAGTCTTGTGATAAGAAGTTTAAATCAGGTCAGGGTCATTGGGAGGTGAACTGCTGGTGGGGGAGGAGTTGCATGGGTTGGTTGAGGGTCGGTGCTGTCTCTGGTTGGTGTGCAGTTGATTTGGATTCTGAGGGGTTCATAGGTTGGTTGTAGGTCAATGTGTCTGTTGATGGAATTGCTTCTGGAGTGTCAGGCTTTGATGAACTTACAAGTGTGGGGGTGGGCCTTAGTGTAGCTGTTTGTTTATAGTTCAAAGCTGTGATGAATGATTCCAGGTTTAATTCTTAAAACAACAATGGATCACTTAGGCCATCTGTCATCTTTTACTTATTTAGATAAGATAGGATAATAACTTATGTTTCACATGGATTTTCTCTACTTTGTCAAACATTTGTGATTATAATTTTAAAGTTTGCTACATAAAAGTGGCTCAATAATATATTTTGAAATTGATAAAAAATTTTGACATGGTATTTTTAAGCTCTTGAAATATTCTTACACAAATCTGTTTCACCTAGATATTGAATTTTCAAGTCTAGCAGTCTTTAGAATACAATCCATACTACCATATAAAACAGAAACCTAATGCAGGAGGTTTCAAGATGTTGAATTCAATACAATACAGTTATTTACATAATTCAGTACCTGTGTTGCTACAAGCAATTAAACATAACAAAGTGAATTACATTGATATGCGATGGTGACACATTAAAAAAGGGAACAAATGCTTGAGGTATTAGTTTTAAATATAAGTAGGGGAACTGAAACAATTGCCTAGACATATTAACTTCATGAATATATATTGGGGAATGGCTAAAATTTGTATTAAACATGCATTTTGTTTTAGTGTTCTTT
>NW_020769309.1:8863307-8891067 GCF_900518735.1 Pseudonaja textilis
CCCACTAGCAGTTAAAAGGAAGAAGCAGCTGCAATCTCACATCACTCAGAGAAGCACAGAGCTGAAGACAGAAGCCTGAAGATGATGAATGAGACTTCATCGAAACGTTGCCTAGATACTTCGAATCTTACGCGGGAGAAAACCCGAACAACCAAAGATTCATATATATATATATTGTGTGTGTGTGTGTGTGTGTGTGTGTGTGTGTATGTATACAGTTCTGCTCAATATGGTCTCCTCCAGATGTATTGGTTTGGAATTGAAAGAACTGAAATCTTTTTTGAAAAGCAGAAGATTATGAATGGCTGTTTATCAGTGTGGCTATTGCTAGATTGAAAGCTGCTAATTACATTGTGCTTGAAAGTCAATAAAATTCTGTAGAGCCACAACCCACAAGGATTCACAATCTTATTATCATAAATATATGTTTAAATAGCATTTTTAAATAAATACTAATTTTTAAAAAACATACAAATATAGTTTGGCAATATTTATAGTTATTATCAAGTAACTCCCATCAATATCCAATCTAATTTTATAAAACCATTGATATTCACAATAAAAGCTTACCTCAGAATTGCCAGGAAATTCTGAATCTGTATTTGATGTACTTTCAAACAAAGGTCCATTACTTTCTTCCCCTGAATAATATAGAAAAAAGTATGTTTACTTCTCATGTTTCCTATTTTAAATATTGCTTTCATTTGTTTATATAAGACATATAGATACACACCAAAACCCTTGATTTTAAATGTATTAAAATATTAAGCAAACAAACATCATACAGTTTTGCAACATTTTTCAAATAATGCAACAGTAAAACTTTACAATTTTCAAATGCCTATGAAAAGGTATACCCACTTGCCATCGTTTACTTATTTTATTATAATGTCTTTATTTGTGGTGAGCCACCTAGTTCACTGGAAGTTGGGCTGCATACAAGTTTAATAAATTAGAATTATTATTAATGTCAAAATGACCGTGACAAAAGTAGTAGGTTAACATCCTTGGTAAAAATATTCTGCAACTGTAAAGTGCCAATACTTAGAAGACATTCTCCCAAACAATCAATAACAATTTCAACTTTAGGCAGTGGGATCAGAATTTCCATGACTAAGAGATGTGGTCCCTGAAGTCCTAGTTGCCATTGTTAAGGGTCAGAATGTATGAAAAAGGTGCAGTACAGTTCATAGAGGGTCTGGGAGATATCATTCAGGTTAGGGAGGGTACATGAGAATGTGCAAGATGCGTTGTGTGAATCAGGGAGGGTGTGAGGGTGGGCATGAGAGATGCAGCACAGGTGAGGGAGAATGCACAAGGTTGTAGTGCAGAGTGGGTGCATAAAGGTGTGAAACGGTACATGAGAAGTACGGCATAGATCAGGTGTGTGAGGCTGTGAAATGAGCCAGATAAGGTATTTGGGGCGAGGGTAGACAAGAAGTGCAGTTCATGTCAGGAAGAGTGTCAGTCTGTGCTCCATTCAAAATCCAAGAAAGAAATACTTAGACTCCACAGATTAGAGGAAAGAAATCTTTTACTGAAAATTGAAGTGGTAGCTCCAGGTAGAACTCTGAATCTAAGAAATTAGGCACGCAGATTACATATACAAAGGGATGGAATTGTTCCCACCCCCCAAAGTTCAGAAGATTCTTCCAATTAAAAGTTCTGGATATGGTCATGTGGGCATCTTCAGGTGGTGATGAGGCCTCTGTCCATTGACCTTGACATATTTTGATAAAGATTCACAGTTGTGCAGAGAAAAGAAGGCTAAGCAAGGAATAGAAACTTAAGAGCAGGAATTTATACTCCCCCCACCACCTACTCCTCATTTATACAGCAGAAGAATGTAACACCTCCAGCTCTCTTCCCAGACATAACCCCTACCCCCGTTACTTATGGCAGCCAAAAGATGCAAAGCAGTAGAAAAGAGCTTGAAGGCTGACAAAGAGTGTGCAAGGGTGTGGCATGGATAGAAGGGGCGACTTTAACCTACAACTGAGAGTCAGTTTATTATTGTGGGCTAGCACCCAGCTAAAAACCAGCAAACTGTGAACTCTAGTCTGCCTTAAGCATAAATCTGGGTAACTATTACTTTCTGTTAGTTCAAGGAAGTGGGCACTTCTAAAAACAGTAACAAGACCACAGAGATTAGTCTGGGATGTTGTCAGGTGTTAAAACTGAATCAAAATATACACAAAAAGAAAGAACCAGAATTGCAATATACTGCATACATTACAAAATTAATTCAAACCAACTTGTCTCAGGAATTATTATTGCTTCATTAGATATGGACAATACAGTATCCTTGAATTATTCCTGCATCTTGAAATGTATCAAAGAAGGAGCTGGTTTCGTATAAAACTATATAACTCTGAAAAAGGAGTCAAGTGAGTTCTGCAGTGAGTTCTGTGGTGAGTTCTTCCCTTTGTCACCAGTGTAGCTTTATGAAAGAGTTGAACAGCTTTTATTTTCATTTTAGATTCATCTTGGTTTGTTCTGTCAATCAGACTCAAATGATAATTAATTTTAACAGAATTGATAAATACAAATTACTACGTCAAACTCTAGTTATTGTAGTTTGTTATTTCATACTGTTGAACAAACAATAGTTTTAAATATCCATACCTAAATTTATATTCAAACCTTGCCAGGTTTTACTTTCAAATGTTAATGGCACAATTTCAGGACCTTTTTAAAGGATAGAAAGAATGGGTATATAAATAATTTGTTTCCTATTTGCATTACTGCCATAAAATTCCAAAACCACCTTCATAAACGCACATCTGTCTTTCCTAATCACATCACCAGATAGTCTCCTGATGCTATCCAGATGGTTGAGAGGCCAAGTTCCAGCTCCCAATATTGCTGTGAATAGTTCATAAAAAGTAGTCACAAAAAAGTAGATTTTAAGCTTTTAAAAAAACCACTTTTCATTGTGACTATTTTTTACATTAAGAAATAAATAGTATAAAAACAAATATGCAAAGGCCAACATAAACAGAGGGTAAAAAAGGACATCTCAATAATGGAGCCATCTAAGCAAAACTTCAGTTCCCTGGGAATGCCAGGTCTGATTTTGAGAGTCTCCCAAAATGACAAAAGGGACAGTAGGGATGATAACAGCTATAAAGTATTCACAATCCTGTCTCTGAAAAGTGGTAAGAGATTTTGACAAGCAAATGGCAGGCATTTAAATTACATATACAGTAAAGCAGAAATTCAGTAAAAGCCAAAGTGATAATAACATGTATTATTTCTACAGTGAAATATAGTTTACACCAGGGATGTCAAACTCACAGCTCATGGATTGGATGCATCACACAATGGCCACGGCCACGCCTGGTTTAGCAAAGGGGGAGAAAGTTGCAATACATCATATGACAATGTGATATTGCAACACTAGTGGTTTACACTGTTCTTCAGAAATTTTGTTAAATCATACAATAATAAAAAAGGAAACATTTTGGTTTCCCTCCTCTGGGAACTGCATTCAGTCTAATGTCACAACAGATTTTCAAGTTGTACTGTTCTAGCAGAAACAGTAGCTTTTGGATGTGGTTTAGATGGGCTGTAGCTTTGTGGCATTGCCCAACTTTGGTTAAATGTTTCTGTTTAAATCTTTCTTCCTATTGCTTGTTTGGTTCTCAGTTCCCTTATTCACAACAAATCTCTCAACTGCCTTTCCCAGCTCAGTGTAGCTATGATGACACATCTTCTTAAACACTGGTTTATTGCAAATTGTGCTTAAAATTATACCAATGTTTGATGTTAAAATGCATGAGTAAAACCAGCCATAATTGTTTATGATCTGTGAATCCAACCTTCACTCCTAGCTAATGGATATGAACCATTAGACAGACTTGTTTATCATGAAACATTCTAATTCCAGAGGCATCATAAATGGACTTATTCTGAATGGAAATCCGTTCTATAAGGATAGATGTAGTTGAGATTGCTTCTGAACCCAAATCTCACTGTTGCTCTCCAACTGAAGCAAACCCAAGAACATGTTTTATCAATTCATGTGATAGGGCAAAGGAATCTCTTTCAGGAACATGTCCATCAAAAGATATGTGATGATAACTCTAGGGTTAACCACTATTAGAGATTCTATAGGGAGTGCTTTCGTGCCTGCTCTGGAAACCTCAGTTGTATAAAGCCTGACAGGTTGATTTGTGGGGGGTGGGGAGAAATATCACTGGTGTTTAAAGCTGGTTGCCAATTCATGTATGGACCAATACCTAGTGCTGATCTTTATACCAGTGTTTTGGAATCTTTCAGATGTGTGGACTTCAGTTCCTAGAATTGCCAAGTCAGAACTCTTAGAATTGAAGTCTACCCATCTGAAAGTTTAAAAAACTTCAGCTTGCACCATTCGAGAAAACATGCTTCTTTCTTTATGAGGAATCTTCACCTTTACGGAGATCATCTGAGAAGACTAGTCTAAGTTACAAAGCAGGGATTTGGAATTGGGACTTCTCTGCTGAACTAAGTTTTTGGAATGCATTCCCTATAGGCTTATTAAAACACTCTTAAAAGACTTATTCTGCACAAATTTTTTAGTGTTGATTAACTTATTAACAGTTTTACTTGTCTGGTTTTGGTTTCAATTGCTATTTGAAGTATTTCTAAGGTTTAATTTTAGATTTTAATTTAATAAATTACTAAGAGATTTTTAGTAATAGTATAAAAGCAAAATAACAAACAAATAACATTAATGTGGAAATCACTTTTATATTTCCATTTTTTTTAGAATAGAATAGAATAGAATTCTTTATTAGCCAAGTGTGGTTGGACACACAAGGAATTTGTCTTGCTGCAAATGCTCTCAGTGTACATAAATGAAAAGATACATTCATCAAGAGTCAAGAATCATAAGGTACAACACTTAATAATAGTCAAAGGGTACAATAAGCAATCAAATCAGACTAGGAAACAGTCTATAAATCATAAGGATACAAGCGACAAAGTTACATTCATATACAAGTGGGAGGGGATGGGTGATAAGGAGTGATGAGAAGATTAACAGTAATAGTAGTGCAGACTTTGTAATAGTTGATCAGTGTTGAGGGAATTATTTGTTTAGCAAAGTGATGGCTTTTAAATTCTCAAGATAGCTTAAAACAAACAAAACTAGCTTTCCATTTTTATTCTAAATAATCTCAAAAAAAATCAATTTCCCCAAAATGAAGTGCTTCAGATGTATTTGATTACAATTTCTATTATCGTTAGCCAGTATAATCTTCCAGGATTTGGGGTGTTTGAATCCAACATATTTTATTTCTGAGTGTAGTTTTAAATTTAGAAATGTAATCTTTCTCTCCTTGAAATAATTGTGAAATCCCTTTACCACTTAGCTTTGGGATATACTCATGACAAATTAAGAAATCGCTGTTAGCTTTATCATAGCTTTGCTGTCATTTTTTTTAAGTATCTATTTTCTGCATTTAGTTGTAAGGCTTGCTCAACATTTGCTAACTATAGCTTCTTGGATCTCCTAACTTGTAGTTTAGAAAACCTCTTTGAATAACAAACCAGAGATCACTGTATAATTTCCAAAATCAAACTGAGAAAAAAAATTAAAGACCAGTGTGAAATTTATGGGCAGTCACTTATACAGGCAGTTCTAACATCTTGCCATATTCTTTATACTTCTAAAATGTTCCTATTATTAAAACAGTTCTGCTGAAAAAATATCGCAACTTAGAATGCCAAATTATAAAATAGCACTGTACCTGTAAATGTTAGGGTTCCTGAAGAGTCCCAACGAATATACTCTTATCAGAAATGTTGAAAAATTGAATGAATAAATAACACGCTGACCAAATTAAGAAATTCTAGATAAACATGATAAGCTGTGTAACAGATTTCAGTATTTAACTCCAAGGTATCTGACAAATATTTTGTTTTCAATTGTCTCCTTGTGAAATTAGTCCCAAAAATAATTAAATTCAACATGAGCTTAGGAAAAGAATTTTCAACAATATAAAATTTATTTTGCGACAGGAATGCCGAATCCTATGCTACTTGGGGAAAATATTTTTCCAAAGTTCCAAAGTTAACATTTAAAAAGAAAATTATTTATTTGATCTTTCAATGGCAGCTAGTCTTTAAAGTTTTAAGAAATGTTTTATGTTTTAAGGAATGTTTTACATGCATGTATAGATCCAGTCACTATCAATGCTTAATCACTATATCAATTTTGATGATCCTTGATGATCTGTCAGGATTTTTAACAATGCACTTATTGCCACTGTAACTGAATCAATCCATCTACCTTGCATACATACATGTATGTATGATCATATATTTCTATTTAGACTAGTTGTTACAACAATTCCAAGTTGAGATAATCATACGATTTTACATGCCAGGCCAACAGTATAAAACTGTAATCTCGCACTGACCAATCATCAATATATCCCACAGAGTATATGCATATGGGAGAATCAGAAAATGTCCTGCACAAACCATGAAATTCTGAGTAACAACAAGAAAAATATTACTGGTGTTTAGCTGTTATAGGAGTCAAGAGTTGATGAATCTAGCATATCATCAAGACTGAAAATAAAATTCGAATTATCTGGAGCAACAGAATAACTCAATCTGCTGAATTTAAAATTGCCTTATCCCATCTCATACTTCCTTAGTGCCCTTTTCAGAGGTTTCTGCTCATTAATATCAGCAAGATAATGAATAGCAATTATCTGCTTGATAATGCATGCTACAAAATTAAATTTAAAAACCAGTCCTTAAGTCCTTTAAATTCCCTATCCCAGTGCCCCTTTAACAAATTCCGTACAATATTCAACATTTTAATATTGATATATTTTATGTTTGTAAATCATGTGAAAGAACAACTTTATGCCTTGTGAAAATTTCTGTAACTACCGTTTAGTGATAGATATTACTCTATTCCCTTCATGTAATAATATGGAGTAAATGTGAACAATTTCTAACCAAATTACTGATGAGTATGTATCGTATGTCATTATATCACTTCAGTCACTTGGTTAAAATAATAATATATTTCTTATTTTGTATTTTCAATATGTATACACATACATAGTTACTGTGAGCTGGATACATGATAAACACGCAAACATAATGTAGGCATCATCCCAAGGGTAGGTTAATTATTCTGTAAGAGATGTTCAACAAACCAAAAATACATTTGGTTAAGTACTACCCCCTGAGAGTAGTCATTAGAGCTGTTCCTGCTTCAAAACATGATTCTGAAAAAAAATATCATTTTGAACCAGGCAGAAGTGCAAGACCTGCCATATACTCATGAAATTAAAAGTGCCATAGATTTAAAAATCACGTTAGCTAATGAAAAGACTCCTTAAAACCTCAATTCCAGACTCTAAAGAAGCCTAGAAAAGAAGCCTGAGGTTCTTATGGAGATTGTGTACTCTTGGGAAGCAAGTCTGAAAAATTTCTGAAATATACAAGGCCCAAATCCCTAATTTATCTCACATTTACTGGGAGAGTGTGGAAGAAATAAATTGCATGTTACATGGCAGCACATGTAACAATTGCCACCTTTAAACAGGTTTATTATACCAGTTTCATTAGCATGTGTAAAACATCACGTAGTTATGTTATTAGCATCACGTAGTTTTCATGATTTTCTGGTAATACTATAGAAGTGGTTATGCATGCTGACTGAAACCTCTTGTTGACTTTTTTTCACAAAACAGGAAAAAAATGAACTTGTGATCTATAATTTTGATGATTAGGCAAGATATAGAAAAAAGAGTTACGTTGTTACCATAGATTAAGATGTAAACTTAAAATTAACTACTGCTGTAAAGATTAAAAGCTACCTCCTTGTATCTTTTTTTATTCATTTCTAATTTTTTTTACTTTTTCTTTGAAATTTTAGCTTTCTCTTCCACGTTTTTCTTTTATTTCTCTAATTTAATATTAGCTTGTATTATTGTTTATCCTTTTAAAAAGTGTTTAGTAACAACTCCAGAATAAAATATTGGGAATATGCCTCAATTATAAAATAATTATAAAATTACTTTTAAAGTAAAAGTGAAGAACTTAATTCTAACTAGAAACTATTCTTAGACTCTAAGCTTATATAGAAAACATGCCATATCCAAAATTTGGGTTTCAGAGTTTTAATTTTAATTCTATGTATAAAATATTAATTATATTATATAGCATGCTTATTGACATTATCATTAAAAATAGGCACTTTAAAAGGATGACAGTTTATGGTACAATGTATTATGAACCCCACTCCCCAAGCTGAGCTAAATAAACCATGATTAAATTAATCATGACAACAAATGCAATTACAGCCATAATCTCTGTGAAATTATTTATTTCTGATATGCACTGGTATCTTACCTCATTCAAACACTTCAAAGACAATAAGTAATACATTATAGGGATCTAAATTTGAAAATTTCTATCCTTTTGCTCACCTAAGGCAAGAAGAAATTCCATCTTTGTGCAGAGCTGAAGGAAATAGTTTAGAGGAAGATTTGTGTGGTGCTATAACACAATTGCCTACAATACTTTTACTAGCCCTTTAAGAGCCTACTATGCCACTCTAAAAAGCAACTCATAGTTCTTTAAATTAGCTTATGTTGGTCCTTCAATAGCATCTGACCTGCGATATTACGATGAATAACCACAACTTCATTTTTCAGTCAAAGGGCAGAAGAGAGGAAGTGGGTGGCTATTTCCTGGTTTTATAGAAATCTACACCGAGTCACCTTTCCTAAACTCAAAGAAATATGCAAAGCAAATGTAACACCATTCCAAAGTTTCCTTTGGAGTCAAGCAGCCACTCATTCATAAGATAAGGAAACACCTGCATTTTTAAAGAGAAATTGAAGTTTTAAATGCTTATCTGAATAGCTTTACTGATTTTTTAAATTTGTTTTCAGTATCATGCTTATTGACATTGTCATTAAAAATAGGCACTTTAAAAGGATGACAGCTGGGGACTGGGTGGAAACATTATCAAAAATAACTTTTTCAGTTTTGAGAGAGAGGGAGAGAGAGAGAGGGAGAAGGAGGGAGAGAGAGGGAGAGGGAGAAAGGGAGGGGGAGAGAGAGAGAGAGAGAGAGAGAGAGACTTTTCTTCCAAACATTCTACTGCTCCCAAGCTGAGGGAATGTATATTTGTATCCAGTTATATGACTGGGAGATTATAGTTCCATGTATTTGCATATACAAATGCTATGAATATGTGTCGGGACAAAAAATGACAAACCATAAAATATATGTTGTGCTGTGAACTCTATCTTTTTGGGGGTGGGGGGGGGGGGGAGTACTGATATGCTTTGACAGATAAGGGTCAGAGTTTAAGTCATAATACTGTTTTGCATTTTAATAAAATGTTGACTTGCAATGGATGCCCTTGGTATTTACTGGCATGATAGAAAGAAAAGTTTTGTTTGATATTACTTGGATCCAACAGTATCCGAATAGCTTAATATATCTTCAAGATATAAAATAAAAATTGCAAAGCAGAAGGCCAAAGTTTCTGGGGGGGTCAAGTTCAAATATAATGTGCTTCATCTTTTGAATAAAGAGCTTGAAGACAAAACATGACCTCTTTACTGTTGATGGGAAAATGTCAAGAAAATTATCACTGCAGTTTTCTTCAAGGAAGAACAGTCCGAAAATGCAGTGCAAAATTAAACATAATGATTTTTCTTCTCTTACAGAACATACTCAGTAAAAGCTTTTAGAATACCATCAGCTATGTACTTTGTAAATATTAACCTTTCCCTTAGTCATTGAGAAATAATTCCATTACAGTCTGCTTCAGGAAAATGACTTAGAGATGCTATAAATAATTTACACAATGTTTTCAAAAAGTGAAATGTTTCTCAAATCATCCTATAAACATATTTTCCAGTGCAATGTTAGTAACATATTTTTACTTTCAACTTATGCTGGTACATCTCATCTCATTATGAGGGTACTAACAACTTCTCAAAAGTCCATCCTAGCCACACTATACAACTTTTGTCCCATCTCCAACCTTCCATCTTTGCAGAAGGTTATTAAGGGGTGGTTGGCATGCAGCTTCAGAGTATCCTGGGTGAAGAGGGTTATCTTGACTCTTTTCAGCCTGCTTCAGGCTAAGGTTTAGCACTGAGCCAAAATGATCATAATGGAACACTTGGAATGGAAGTGATGTACCTACCTATCCTGACATTCCTAGATCTCTCAGTGACCCCTGCCATGGTATCCTTCTGGACTGACTTTAGGGACGTGGAGTGGGATTTTTGCTGTGGCCAGTTTGTTTTGGTGGGCAAGGAGAAGTTGAGTCCTAGGCATTTGCAGTGATCTATATGAAACTGCTGAGTGAGGTCATCTAAGACAAGGTACAATATCATCAGTATGCTGAAGATATCCAGCTACAGATGTCTACCCCTGGCTGGGTGGACAATGTTCTTGCCTTGATGACCAAATTCCTGGAGATTGTAGGGTCTGGATGGTGCTGAATGGCTTTGGGGTTTTGGCACCCCAGGGCCTGGTGACTTGTCATCAGTACTTGGAGCTGAGGTGCACTGCTTATGAGCAACAACGTTTCCTTTATCACTTTATTTTTTCCATTACATTATATACATAGTCTCTGAAGAACAGAGAGGCATAACCCTTTTCAGCACTATTGTACAGATAGTCCTTGACTTACAACAGTTGATTTAGTGATGGTTCAAAGTTACAATGGTGCTGAAAAAGGGGACTTATGGCCATTTTTCACACTTATGACCATTGAAGCATCCCCATGATCACATGATTTACATTCAGATGCTTGGCAACTTGCTATGACACTTGTAGTGTCCCTGGGTCATGTGACCGTATTTTGCAATCTTCTGACAAGCAAAGTCAATGGGGAAGCCAGATTCACTTAACAACCATGTTACTAATTTAACAACTGCAGTGATTCACTTAACAAATGCGGCAAGCAAAGTCATAACATGAGGAAAACTCACTTAACAAATGTCTCACTGAGCAACAGAAATTTTGGGCTCAATTGTGGTCGTAAGTCAAGGATTACCTGCATATTTCAAACTATTTCATAGACTGTTGAATATGGCTCATCAGAATAAAAGGTGAAACTCAAAGGTAGAAAAAGGAAATGTCAGTACCAGAATTATCATGTTCACTGCAGGGGCAAACAGCTTAGGAAAACACAATGTAATTTTGCCTTTTATTTATAACTGCCTTCTATTTATATCATACTTTTCATCATGTAGTCCAAGACAAGTTAGAAAGCTAAGATTAAGTTTAAAAAAAAAGTAATATAAATTAACATTATAAATATATTTACAAAATGTTAATAAAACAGAATGAAATAAAAAAATATCAGGAAAAATGAGAAGGGGGAGTAAATGCCAGGAAGATTGCATATAATTGTGGGAGGAAATCAACAAAGTTGTCTTTTAAAAAGCAAAGAATTAAACAGGAATGTTTTAATACTAAAGTGGGAGGCCAACAAGGAAACACTAGGCAAATGTCCCTAAGTAGGAAATTCCAATATTCAGACAAAGCAACAAACAACATTCTGTCTTTTGTCCAAGCAAATTTGGAAGTGACAAGAAAACCGCAACAAATGAATCTAATAGTAAGCAGGCTCATTGAGGATGAACTGTGATATCCTGTTTATAAATAATATACAACTAAAAAGTCAACATGCTGAGTTGCTATTAACTTGGATATCTAGCACTGAAGTCAGGATCAGAAGAAATCTCCCAAAAATGTGCCTTTCTTTTCAAAGGAGTCCAATCTATTCTAGCATGAGCGAAAGCCATATTTTTCAACTTGTATTCAGTTACTTTGCATACATTATATCTTCACTTATTAACCATCAACCTGCTCATCAATAGTATCATGTAATGATATTAGGATTTCTCAAGCTTCTCTAGAACAGTAGTCGCCAACCAGTGGACTGTGGCCCACTGGTGGGCCATGAGAAAATTTTGGTGGGCCGCAGAGAAATCTCACCCCCAGAATACCCCCCCAAAAGCAATGATACACAAGGCTGCGTTGCCCACATGACCCGTGGGCAGACTCTCTGCCACTGACTCCTTACCCGGCAAACTTGCCTGTTAAATTGCTATTTTTCCTTTTTCTGAAAATGATCTGTTCTGCTGTGTCGGGAGATTTAGATTAGCTAGGAAGCAGGAAATGGTTGGATTTCTTGCTTTCTAGCTAGTCTTTAGATCTTCAACTCTGCTTTTAGGCACAGCTGAACCTCCCTTAGGACCAAAGGTTCTGTTATTCAGTGCAGACTCATGGCAAGCAAATTTTATGTAACAGACTCAGGTAGCTGATGGCAGATAGATAGATCACTGAATGATTCTGTAAGCAACTCAATCTGTCTGCTTGCTTTGCCTGATTTTGGGTAAAAGTTACTCTTTTTTATAAAAAAAATCAATATTTACATACATGGTGTGTTGTGAGTTAATTTTGTGAGTTTGCTTGCAAGCAAATTTTATGTGACAGACTGAGCTAGCCAATGGCAGATAGCTAGATCTCTGAATGAATCTGTGATTCTGTGAGCAACTCAACCTGCCTGCCTGCTTTGCCTGATTTTGGGTAAAAGTTGCTCTTTTTTATAAAAAATTCAACATTTATATAAATATTTATAATATTTACATACAAGCCATGCCTGGCCAGTCACATGACCATCAAGCCACACTCACAGAACCAGTTAGTGGTCCCTGGAATTTAAAATTATGAGATTGGTGATCCCTGAGGTCCAGAAGGTTGGCGACCCCTGCTCTAGAATCTGACAGTACAAAGACTTTACTAGATAGGTGTCCTCAAACTAACTGCATTAATTTCACATTTTCCTATAGCAGTCACCTTCCAATGGCAGTCACTTTTTTCTATACATCCAAATAAGTATATTCTTTAACTAGTGTATATGCAATAAAATAGCTGGACCAAGCAATTATTGATGTTTTGTTAACAGTTACTGAAGTAGCTATTTCCACAATTGTTGCAGTATTTTCTGTGCACAGATGGTCCTTGCTTAACAACTTTTCATTCAGTGACTATTCAAATTAAGAAGATGCTTAATGAATGGTATTTATACCCAGCTTGCATTTACAAGCTTGTAGCTTTCTGGCATCATGTGATCAACATTTGTAATCTTTTTTGCTGGCTTCCTATAAGCAAAATCGATGAGGAAGCTGATAGGAATCTGTAAATGGTGACACATGACCCCAGAAATTGTAATGTCATAAATGCCAACTGGGTAAAAGGACCACTCATTCAGCATCAACATAATGTGACCTGACACTTAACAATGTTGTAGGATTTACTTAAAGACAGCAATTGTTAAGTACCAGAATTTCCATTGCTAAGCTGCATGAACACGTTATGTCAAGGCTGTCAAACTGGTGGCCTGCGGGCCGGATGCATCACACGCAGTCCACACCCACCCCAGCTCGCGAAGGGAAAAAATGTCATGAAACATCATGTGATGGCTACGTGACATTGCAAGTTTGACGCCCATCTGATATATCATGCTTTACAACTGCATCCCTTACCAATGGAAGTTCTGGTCCTAATTACTGTGAAGAGTAGTGTAATAAATACATGAAAAATACATTAATAGGAATAGCCAGTATTACACTGGTAATAAAGTAGTAGATAATTTGAGAACAGGCTGGTGATGCCTAAATTCAATGGAATGTCTAATTTAATGCAATAGAATAGTGTGGCTCTGGATCCAAAGGTCATGTTACCCTAATCCAAAACACATGGGTATGACAATGGCATGAAATGAACTGCTGATCTTTGAAGTGAAAGTTGAACTTTGAAGAAACAGGAAAAAAAACACTATTTGTTGTGGTTAGCCGGCAGCAGGTGCGGACGGCTGAGGAGATGAGGGGCCAGGACCATCAGGGTGTGGATGCTGCCTTCAGAGATTGTGGGGGCTGGCAGCAGTGATGAGGAGGTTCCAGAGGAGCCTGTGCCAAGTGCATGTGCACGAAGGATTACTTGGAGGAAAGAACAATTACAGCAGCACAGCTGACTTGGGAGTAAGGCTGCAAGGTAATGGCCCCTCCCTCAAGAGGACAAAAGCAGAAAGCAAAGAAGCTCTGAAACTCAACTGGTGGACATCTTAGTTGTGTTTGGAGAATTCTGTAAATTAGTTCTTATCTCTGGGTTTTTGGCAGCCTTGACAAACAACTTGGCAAAGCTCTTTTTGTCGGAGCTAATTGTTGGAAAGCAACCTTTTATCTATAAAGGAACAGAATTGTGATTAAACTTTAAAAGGTGGGGGCTGCTGCCTTTGTGTTTGCTCTCTGGGAATCCGGTTGGATCAGAACACTATTAATGCTTTTGAATTTTTGTGTTAAAGAAGATGCCAGAGATTATCATGGACAGCCCAGAAAACAAAAAAATCAGTTATCAAACAAATCAATTAAAGGCACAAATGAACAGGCTTAGATCATTGTATTTGTCACATTATGAGAAGTTCTATCTTTCTTGAGAAGTCTATAATGCTAGCAAAGGTGAAAGGTAAAAGAAAAAAATGCCTAGATACAAAGTGGATGGTTTTGATCATAGCAGCAATGGGTGGGCCACTGGAAGATCTGAATCATAAGAAAAGTATTAAGGAGAAAGATCCACCTATACAGTAACTAAGAGCCAAGACAAACTTAATTTCTTATATAGATAAAAGTTGAAGTTGTACTGATTATCTTGGAAAATAAATCTAATACCTTAAAGTAGTATCTACACACTATGTATATCTATTTTGCATAACCCCCACAGTTTGCAACTACAGAGTTATTGCAATTTAATGTGATGCTTCGTCTTAAATATAAAACATGAAATTTGACAATGACATTAGATGTAAATTGTGCAGTTAAATCATTTTTACCTCAGAAAGAGCACTAAGAATCTAAGTCATTAAAATAAGATGCTGGAGATAAAATCTCCTTTGAGTCAAACTCTAAACCTGGAGACTATTTTATACTTTTATTTGTTCAATTTATACCCTGCCTTCCCTTTGGGAGCTCAAGCTAGCAATGTACAGCTTCTTCTCCAACTTTTTCCCTGACACATCTCTTTGAGGTAGGTTGCACCAAAAGTAGACCTAAATACTCAGTGCACTGAGGATGGACTAAGAACCTAATTTAACTTTCACATCAAGCTATTTGTGGTCATGTCTGAATAGTTTTCTTGGCAACAGAATGAAAGTTTTTTTACACTGCTTTGTTCCAGAGTATTTTTTATAACTTTGCACTTTGTCTACAGCTTTACATTGTTTGCTTCCAATCCAAATGCTCAGCTTCAGAGCTCACATACAGTCAAATATCTGTTGAGCTGCTATATGTGAAAAGAGTTTAAGGTTTTTATACAGTATTGCCATTCTGGGAGACGGTTGCTGAAGTCACAAATCCAAGCTACCAATCTCCAGTATGTTATGTTTGTGTCATTTGTACAGTGTTACTTTTTGGTTTTCCTCTCTATCAGAGTTAGGCAACTTGTTTTTTCCAAATTCTTTTGCTCTGTTTTTACCTTACTCCATCATCTTCACCTGTACCAGCAGAGTCTTATGCTGATTCAGCTTCTTTCTCAAAGGCCAGTCCCAATTGGTGTTAAAAGGAGCAAGAGAGCTAGCCCTTGGCTCCTATTTTGTGGTGTGCCACAGGGCTCAATATTCTCTGCACTCCTCTTTAAATCTACATGAAGATACTTGAGTGAGATCATCTGTCACTATGGGTTGAGGTATCATCAGTATGCTGACAATACTCAGCTCTATATCTTCACCCTGGTGACCCAAGAGATGCTATGGCTGCATTCTCAGGGTGCCTGGAGGCTGTGGGAACCTGGAGGCTGTGGGGACCCGGATGTGGGGCAATAGGCTTCATCTAAACCCTGGCAAGATTGCATGGCTTTGGATGCATGGAGTTTCAAGATCTGGGACTTACAACAGTTTTGGATGGGGTAGCACTTCCCAAGACAGATCCAATCTGCAACTCAAAGAGCAGGTAGCAGTCACAGCTAGGTGACACTTTGCATAACTTCATTTTGTGTGTTAGTTGGGGCCTTTCCTGGACTAAGGGTCACTGCACGCAGGTACTCAAACCCTAATCATTTCATGTTTGGACTATTGCAATGTGGTCTGCATGGGGCTACCTTCAAAAGGATTTGACACAGAGTGCAGTGGTGTGAGAAGTTCTAGAGTGGCCCATATTATACCACTGCTTCAGGAGTCACATTGGTTTGCTTCCAGGTACAATTGGTTATCACCTTTAAAGCCCTGCGTGGCATGGGTCCAGGCTACTTGAGGAACCATCTCACCTGATGTAATTGGCTCATCCCATCTGTGCTGACAGAGGGGCATATGGTGGATCCTGTCAGTCAAGGAATTTTGGCTGATGGGATCCAAGAGAAGAGCCTTCTCTGCTGTGGTTCCTGTCCTCTGGAACATCTTACCCCCTGAACTGAGATTAGCTCCCACCCTCTGGATGTTTGAAAAAGCCTTAGGACCTGACTCTGCAAGATGGTTTGGGGACCCAATGGGGGAGCTTCATACTAGAGGTGATTCATTAATTAAAGTTCAACCCCCAACTCCCCTACCTGGGATAGGTGGCAAATATTTTTCTAAGTAAATAAATACACTTCTGTAGTACCTGAAAATACAGTGTCTTAATACCCACTTCATTGCTTGTAAAATGTACAACCTAACTGCTGAGTGCAAAAAGATACCACAGTAAGTTAATTGAATTCTGAAAAGGCATTACTAGACAGTCCAATTGCAGTTCTTGGACTTATGATTGAAACACTCAGTGTGCTTCTTCGACACTTTCAAAAAGTTTGGAGTACCATATAGCTGACACTGTAGTCCAAGCCTAACCAAATAATCACTCCATCTTGCTTTATCTTTCTCCAATGAGAACATCATAGAAGACAAATAGGACAAAGTGAGTCGAAAGATCACAAAAAAAAATAAAATGTTAATATCAAAAGAGGAACACAGGGCCATCAAGCTGAAAGTCTAAAGTAACTTCTGATGCCATCAGCTGAAATGGCACTTCAAGCAGTCTTGGGAAGAAAGACAAAGCTTGCTTCCTAATTCTATTAAGAGGTTCTTTTTCCCCATCATTTTGTTACTTCCTCTCTTATGATAGCACACCTCTCATGCGTTTCAATGCTTTTCATTTAAAAGGGACTGAACAAACCCCAGGCCCAAATAAAGTCCACCTAGGAGGCATATCTTTCTGTCTCAAAAACAATTAAAAAAACCTCACAAACCTTTTTTTTTTCTTCTTAAACAGGTCGTGGTTGTCCCAAAGGTGCTTTTTCAGGAGGCAACTGGACTTTCTTGTTTTTCTTTCAAGATGTTTTGCTTCTCATCCAAGAAGCTTCTTCATCCAGTCAAAGTTGAAGAAGCTTCTTGGATGAAAAGCAAAACATCTTGAAAGAAAAACAAGGAAGTCCAGGTGCCTCCTGAAAATGCACCTTTGGGACTATTTTTTTTTTCTTGGACAATCTATTTTGTTTTCTCTTTCTTGGAGAATTGTGCTTAAATGTGCTTATTCCCTTAACTGTTTTGTTACTACTCTAAAATCACCCAGTGCCCATAGTATTCTCTCTCTAGTCTAGACCTACTTCCCTACCGGTTATTTCTAGTAAATAGGTATGCAGCGCTGCCTGTCCTTCAACACTCTGTTTGCACGTGTATTCGTGCAATCTTGTGGAACAATGAATGCAGGAGTGATCATCTGAAGCGGCTTTTTTTTTGGGGGGGGGGGGTAATGAAATGCCAACATTTTAAGGAGGGCGGTGCCTTCCTGCTATGGCCGCCTGGAAATCCACAATTTTCTTCTTGACTCCAGAACCTCAACTTCACCGATCTTCTTTCCCCACTACCACGGCGGACAGCTGGAAAAATCACGCCTAAAGCAAACCATTTATTTTAATTAAAAAAAAAAAAAGCAAACATCTGACGTTCACGGCTACCACTCGAACCCGACGATCAGGCCGGGACCGGGCTACGCCATCGCCCTACCCAACCCGGATCCGGCCGGTTGATTTAGCACCGTTATATCCGAAAGCAGAAGGCCCCAAAACCTTCAACATCGGAAGAGGGAAACGGCGGGGGTTGAAACAGCAGGGGAGATTTCCCCAGATCTGGCCAAACCGCCGCCTCGGCGAGATGAAAAGACGGGACTCTCTTTCTTCCTTGGGAAATCCTCTTGCAAATGAGGGGACAACGAAATCTCCCGCCCTCCTCTTGGCCTACTCACCATCGTGGGTCTGCCCCATCTCGATGAGAGTCTCCTCGTTTTTCTTCCCCACGCGGTTCATGGCTGCTGGGAAAGCAGGCTGGCGGGAAGGGTTAGCAAAAACCAGCCCGGAATCCGTCGGACAAAGTCAGACTGGAAAGAAATGGAGGGCGGGCCAGGCTTCAGCGAAGCGCGAGCGCGCCACCGCCTTTTTCCCTTGTCAAGTCCTCCGCCTCCTGCTTATCTGCCTTCCCGGGAAAGTCGGGAAAGTGGCATAATGAGTTTCTGTCATACCAACTCCAGGGACTGGGAAGGAGATGCCGAGAGTGGGTGGGTGGGGGCGGGGAGGATGGCTCAGAGTTCTGAAAAAGGGAAGCCTTAAAGATTGAAAGCGGGGGTGGGGGGTAGAAGTCGAGGAAGAAGCGAAGATTTGGGTGAGTCAGGGTCTGCGCGCGCGCACCCTCGTCCTGCCAATGTGCAGTCTCGGGTTACCCGAAAGCTTGCGTCACGGCACGACAGAGGGGAGGGCGAGAAGAAAGGCAGCGAGGCTTCACGCCGTTTTGCTCGCCTCTTTCTCTTCCTCACCCCCGCCCCCTCTCTGTCTCTCTTTCTCTCTCTTTCTCTGTCTCTTTCTTCCACCCTCTTCCCGTTGAGTCTTTGGGTGCTGATGCTGCTTTGTGGGTGGAACTGTCGCTTTTTATTGAGCCGCTTCATTCCCACATTTGCATTGACCAAGTGAAGTGAAGTAATCGAAAGAGTTGAGCTGGTTTTCCAGTTCTTCCTTCATTTCCAAAGTGGAGAGGGATTTTTTTTATCACGTGACTCTTTCGAAATGTTATTGTAATGAGTTCATTCCTAATAATCCACAAGAACAACTCAGAGGCTTTTCAAAGGACTAGAAGATGATATAAAAATCACCATTTTTCTTAATTAGCGCACCTCGCAGGAGAAAGAGTACCAATAAAGGATAATATTTATAGCTCAGGGTTGAAAGGTGCACTGTGAGTTGCTGGTTTTCTGACAAATATTTCATTACCCTAACTAGGTAACTGATGATATTACCTAGTTAGGGTAATGAAACGTCTGCTAGAAAATGAGCAAGCTCAGAAGAGAAAGAAGCTTAGAAGTAGATTGCATAAGAGATTTCTTCAATTACAAATTGTAATAGGCTAAAATGTTGTTTGTGTTAAAGCCTTCTAAGATAACCAGAATCCTTTTTGCAATATGTGAGTCTAGCAGTCTTGCACTCCACAAAGCTGGTGTGTTTTCCTTATTCTAAAATACCAACCTTGAAATCTGTATTGAGTGTCCTGGGAAGCTAGAATGCTAACCTATTACTTTGGGTTTGTTATGAGTTATGAACTTAGTAAACTTGATTTAAGATAAAAATAATTATCCGTACCATACTTTAGTAGGTATCATTGGATTAATTGCTTTTCCCTCTTCAAAGTTAGAATGAAGGATTGCCAACGAATAGGAAGAAAGTTCCCCATAGCTTTTCTGCCATGCTCTATCTAATTAAACATATTTTGATTTTTTTTTACTATTTATTGTTATCTATGCTAGCTATGGTATATATCTGTAACGAAAGTATTTGATATTTTTGTCCTCTTAGAAACAAGAATATGCAGATGTAACATATTTCATATTGATTGCTGCAGATGTGACCTTTGAATAGGGCTGGGTAACTTAGGCTTCCAAGTGTCTGTTATTTATTTCTTTATTTTATTTATTATCATATTTATTGTTTTCATAAATAACTCAGTGTGATAAACATATCTAATACTCTTTCCTCCTTTTTGCCACAACAGCATTACTGTGAGGTATGTTGGGATTGACTGCCCGAAAGTTGCTCAGTTGGCCTTCATGGCTACGGTGTAGAGCTGACAGTTTCTAGCTGGTGCCCTAACCACTAAACTATACCTATAGTCTATGTTAATAGTATTCCACCTGTTCTTGAGAACTACATTTCCTGGCTTGTTACCTTGAAGTGATGGCAATTGTTTTAACAGTATAAAATGTTGCAACTAACATAAGACAGTATAAACATTCTACTATTGTGCAATTATATTCAATACCAGATGGTTCATATGACTAATTGTGAAAGATGTAACATGAAACTCAGCATGGCAGATCTTCAGTGAGCAAATAGGTTAGATATTCAGATTGGCCCTGTTTATATTTCCCAGATCAATATCATTTGTAATTATTATTTGAAGCAAATGAGAAAATGGATACAAAAAAGGTAAACAAAAGAATTTGACAACTTCAGTTCACAGCATGATGAAATATGGCTGATATTATAAAATGTTAATTATTAAATGAAGTGATAAAACAGAATGAGACATTATAAATATCCTACAAGCCAAACAGATAATTTAAAGCACTAAAACTTTCTGATTGTTTTAAAAGAATTGTATAACATTTACCTAGGATTCAGTTCCAAAAGAGTGCATAATTTGAATTGTCAAAACATATCACAAGTACAAACAAAGTGAAAAGATAAAGATCTAGTTATTTTGATCTTCAAAAGGAAAAAATATTTATTTCATAGAAGTGATATGTAGAGTGAATGGCCCAAATCTCTTAAAAGTATATTTAGCCCCCCAGTGTTCGTGAACTCTGATCATAGGTTATTTTAAAAATGTATAAGAATGTGGTAAGTGGCTCCTTGGACCAAATCAAGATTCTTCTCTTAGGCTACCATTATGTGGCCAACAACAGCATATCAGATGCATCTTGGAAGCTCATAAAAGTGGTATGATGAAATATACAGATCCTCTGTCTCTCATGTAAATTACTTCTAAATTTAAAGTTTTCTACTGCTGTTTGTAAATCTGTGTGTAATGTCTACCAAATCCTCAAACTAGTATACAATCTTTTGACAATACAACTCTCAGTTTGCCCTAAATGATACAGTTGAAATGAAGACAACATGTGGTTATTTTTTATGGAAATGTTGTGAACTCCATAACGGATAGTTAAAACAATTTCCTAAATTAAATTTCCTAATTAAATTTCCTAATTAAATTGCATAGCATTAGTTCAATAAAGTGATTGATATATTTGATGCATTAAATATAGTAGACCTATGTTTTTTAATAATGAATTTAAATGTAATGAAAATGGACAGTGCATCTAGCTTCTGCTAACAATAATAACAAAATATAGTAGATTCTACAAAATAGAATGCTCAGATCCTAGACCTGGGTGATTCATGCAACAATCATAGACTGCTTGAGGGTGCTATAAAAATGAATGTTTTAATATACATTTGATACCCAAATATTTCCCAATGGCTCATGACTGCAGTTAATTTATAATCCTGTTGTTTCCATGTATATATCTTTCTATTTGACTAGTCTATAAAGCTGAAGATGGATTTATGTCTTGATATATTTCAGGTTATTTGTAATAGAGCAACACAATTTCTGACACCAGGGACTTTAACAATAGGAGATCATATGCATGAAAAGAATTTTGGATTCCCCCCCACCAAAAAAAAAATCTCTTTTAATTTCTTACTGACAAATAAATATTTGTATTCAATGTAGCTATGGTGGCCAGTTGTGAGTTAAAATGGATTATAATGACTCAGATATGATTATATTATGGCGATCATCCACTTATAGTTTACTGAATAAAATAACTGATAATATATATGGCAACTCAAAAACAGGCATAGGAATACTTTAGGGCAATTGCCGGAAACCTGACAATATATTTTAACTACTATTTTATTTCTATCTTTGTCCCAGATCATAATATTGAACATCTTGATGAAGATGAAAGATAATTTTTACTTAAGTTTATTAAGAACTGTTGCACTGTTCATATCTAAAGGTTGACACTATATCTACAGTAATTATAGGGTTAAGCAAAGCTAAGGATCAAAAAATTAAATGCTACATTTAATAGAAAAAGACACAGGAAAAAACACTACACTTGTATGCAATTCTCTAAGTTATATTCTATAAGCCATTTTTTAAAAATCTATTCATGTATTGAACCTTTTGTTGATACAGCAAAACAGAATGATAAGACACACACACACACAACACACACACACAAACATACAACCCAAAATATGGTCCAAGAATGCCAGTAGATGCATTGGCCTGCTGGCCCACTAATTATAAGTTACCTACTCATACCTTTACCCAGTAAATTCTGGAAGGAATCTTCACTGTGTATAATTTATCTAACCTTTTAAGATTGCTTTGTATATTTATACAAAAATGTAGGCTGTTGCTTGAGGTTTGGCCAGTTATATTATCAGATTGTAAATGGTTCGGGTTGGCTTTCTGCCCCCACTTATCTACTCAACTGGAAAATGATCTACTCTAACTACTCAGTGTGCTGAAGTAATGAATTTGTTTAGTGTGTGTGCAATTTCTTACTACTATGCCATTTTGCCTTCCCCAATTAGCTCATATTTAATGTGAATATTGCAAATGTCTTTTCACATATCCAGCCAAATTATACAGGCAGTGAGGAATGGAAGTTGATGAAGAAGTGGCTTGGTGCACTATGAAGCTAAATAATCTCGACTTTTTAGTACTTTAAACAATTTTTCTTTAAACATTTTTTTTCATAGTTTATTTTGGACACAGGAACTAGGACATGACCAAGCAGAACTAGGTTAAAGTTATAAATAGAATATACTTTGGAGTTTTTTAAAAAATTAGCTTCATTTTGCATACAACCCACCCCCGTTGATTTAGAACAAAGAATTTTCATTGCTTGAGATAAGGCAAGGTAAAAATCAGCAATATTTGATTGTCAAAAGACAATGAGAGAGAGCAGTTACATTGGTTTGAAGAAAATGTCCAGAGTTTTAAAATACTTTCCACTGCTTCAACAATGGTCAAGACTTTCAGAAGTGGTATTCAGCAAGTTCTGGAGAACTGGTAGCAGAAATTTTTAGTAGTTTGGAGAACTGGCAAATGCCACTTCTGACTGGAGATTTTACAGTATCCTTCCCCTGCCACGCCCACCAAGCCATGCCCACAGAATGGGTAGTAAAAAAAAAATTGAATCCCACCACTGAGCCCTTCATCAAAAGTTCTCAATGTTAAGTAATAAAAATAAGGAATGTTAAAGAATAACACTTTAGCAAACAGGTCCTTTTTAAAATTAACAGGTCCTTTTAAAAATACATTGCTATACAGCAGGGGTCTCTAAACTTGGCAACTTTGAGACTTGTGGACTTCAACTCCCAGAATTTATCATCCAGCAAAGGAAATTCTGGAAGTTTAAGTCCACAAGTCTCAAGGTTGCCAAGTTTGGAGACCCCTGCTATACAGTATTAAGCATCAGAGAGACAGTTTGGTGTTATTTGGCTCAAGTACCAGGCTAGAAACCAAGTGACTGTAAGTTCTAGTCCTGCCTGAAAGACCAAGGCATCTGGGTGGCCTTGACTAGTCATTTCTCAGCCCAAGGATAGAGGAGACAGGGAACCACTGCAGGGACTTATTCAAGCAATCTCAACACTGACTTGAAGCCACCATGCCAAAAAAGGGTTTTGTAAAATGTTTGTTCCAATCCCTGCTAGTTAGGAAAAATCAATGGCCAGCAGCAATAAATCACTTTGAAAGCAGCAATAAAATTTATTAGAAGTCCCAAGAAAATTAACACAATAGATATAACTAATGAATATTTTTTTAAAAAAACTATACAATTAAAAGTTAAGGAAACAAAAATAATTTTAAAAGGCATGCAATAAAAATATAACTGAATTAAAAATGCATGTTATAATGATGTGCAGCAGAGAAAAATGAACCAGGACCACTGGGACAATTTTTTTAATTAAAAAGTTTTTAATTTGCTGCTAAGTGGCTTTTATGAGAGAGGAAATAAGTATAAAGTTGCTCTCAATGAGGAAATGCAACATTCCCCCCCCCCATTTTTTATAACCCTAGAATATTTGAAAATCACACAGATGACATGTAGTGGCAAAATGTGATTTTTGAGCTGCACAGCTTATTTTTCTCTTTTCTTACTGTCTGTCTTAAATGCTTTCCAAAATGACCCAAATCCTCTGAAACACATTTACTCTTGTGATGTCATTATACCTGGGGCTGTTCCTCTTTATTATCTGGGAATAAAAATAAAAGTGCACTCTGAATCCCAAATACGTTGACCTGTTCTATTTTTACTAGGAATATTTTAATAATAAATCATAATATATATTATGCAAAACAGATTAGAAGTTTGCTTTCCCAGAGGTAAGTAAAGTCAAGCATATTCCATTATGCTTTCATAAGCTCCAGGAAAGAGTTGTCATGTATACATGCCATCAATATAACGTAAAGATATATATTTAACGCTGTGCAAAAGGACTTCCTTTCCTTTTGTTCCTCTGCTTTTGGCAAACAGCCACATTAGTATTCCTATTTTTCAATACGTTCACAGTTAGCCAGTGAGTAATTTATTATTTGTAATGTTACGATTTTGTTGTTCATTTTAAAAATCTATGCATTCAAAAGAAATTTCCTGGCATCTCTCTGTCTAAATAGTTTCACTAAACCTGAGCCTAAAGACTAATGAAATATACTATGTATATTTTGTGTGTAACATAATAACTAATATTATGTTGACTGCTTTTTAACTATATTCAAGCAAATTATATTGTACAACAGAAGGTATAGTTACATGGAGCCCAGATACAATTGCTAACAGAATTTGCTACTCAACAATAAGGGGAGTAATTAAGTAGCTATTTAGTAACCAGAATAACAAATACAAAAATGCTACATTTTTACTGGGTGTTCCTCTGAGAGTTTTTGTTTTGTGTTTTGCAACACAGAGCTGCAACTCTATGCTCGAAATTGCAGGATAAATGCATGAAATGAATAAATAACACTGCACTAACAGATCACATAAAATAAGGATCTGTAATTATTTTACTGAAAACATTCAACCTTTATTTTCTAAGAACAGAATTTGCTTTAAAATGCATAGTGCCCTCTTCTGGCTAGAGTGCAATTATATTTTGTTACTGTTCACTCTTCTGGTTTAGTATATATAGCATATGGAGTAATAGATCGAAGTCATTAGTAAGACATGCATTTCTCAATCTTTGTAACTCATAGTGCACCACTATATAGGATAGGATTCTGGTTTTCATAAAAAAGGATTGGAATTAAATAGCAATTGCCTTAAAGAAAAAAGAAAAAAAGAAAGGGAAAAAAAGACTAATATACTGGTATAGAGCTAGGAATGTGATTTAGTTTCCTGGCTTTTCTTCAGGTTCTCAAAAAGTTGTATTCCTCTTCCTGTCATATTTGTTCTTTTTAGGGTGTCAACTGGCCTATCTTTGGTTAGCCAAAGGTAGTAATTCCCCTAACTTACCAACAGATTCCAGAGTAGGATTCTGACAACTTCTATGTTGAGTGTAGACAGTCCTTCATTGAAAAAGATTTTTAAATAATATATTTACTCAACATTTGTAAAATTAAAAACATGTACATACATTTTACAGTTTTGTTTGAGCAATAGATACACTTATACTTTTCTTCTGATAGCGTGTTATACATTGTCATAATAACTCCTTCGTCCTTTTAAGCTCTTTATAGTTTATTTACATTTACATGTCACCCATCTTTTCAAAATGTTACCAAATCATCAGATATCACTTTTTCTTCATCCAGTCATACCAGATATCCCATGTTTTGATATTTTAAATGGTACACATGTTACATCTACAGCTACAAAGCATTGATTTTATAATCAGCTACACCATACAGAGAAGCAAAAGTCATTTTAATTAACACTTGTTTCAACAAGATAAAGTGATTTTTAAAAGGAAAGCCTGAGGGTTGCTTGTAATCATCTACTTCAAAGGAAGTTCTGTTGAGTTTAATTATTCTGTTGAGTTCTGTATTGTATATTTGATTGCAGGCTAAATCCACAGTTACAGTTGGCAAAAACTTGATACCAAGAGTCAGATTAGAACATTTGAAGAATTCCACAACTAGTCAACTGGACATTTGATAGTTATTATTATTTGTTAAATTTATTCACCTCTCATCTTACCATAAGTGACTCTTTTTACTGTTTTAATTCTTGTTTTTAAAAACAATACTACAGTCCAGACCTCCTGGACTCTCAACTCCCGAGGAGAGTGTGACAGCCATAGTTTGCTCAGTTTCATGTTGTATGGCCAGTTGTGCCTTTTCCAGAGTTGGGAGCCTTTCTCTCAGTCATGCCCTGATCATTTTCCAATATGGAATACTGCAATATGCTCTACATGGGATTGCTATGAAAAGTGGAAGCTACAGTTGGTATAAAATACAAGCCATTTTGGACACCTTTAGAGCTGTGCATCTATAACATCTCTGCTGTGTGAGTTGCTTCAGGGACAGTGTGATTCAATGTGCCCTATTCAATGTGTTGGTTATGACTTTTAAAGTGCTTCATGGCAAGTCCCCAGGTTACCCAAAGAATCTTCTTGTCCCAATTACATCAATTCATTTCATCCAGTCAGGCAAGAAGAACATATTATGGATGCTGTTCACTAAAGAATTTCAACTGGCTGATTTAGCAGGAGAGCCTTCTCTGCCATGGCCCCTGCTCTATGGAGTATCTTGCTCTTTGAGATGTGGTTGCTCCATCCCCCCTTTTGGAGAAGTGTTAAGATCTGTCAGTTGGTACAGGGATCTAAATATGGTATGAAGCCCAGAGGTTGTTGGTGGCTTGAGGTGACAAAAACACTGTCTATTTTTGTAAAAAAAAAAAAAGTTTTTACTTGTAAGTCACTCAGAATCACTTAGTGAGATGGGCAGTGTATAAATCTGATAGATAAATAAATAAATAAATAAATAAATAAATAAATAAATAAATAAAAATAAATAAATAAATAAATAAATAAATAAACAAATAAACAAATAAACAAACAAACAAACAAACAAATAAATAAATAATGCCATAAAAGCAAAAGCTATAATGGCATAAATCTTTTAGTTTCTTTCATTTAAGAGGGAAATAGGATGGACATGAATATTCTGCAACTGAAATAAATGAGTTTTTTCTTGTTCACTTTTTATTAAGTTTCAGAATAGATTGAAATAAAATTAAAACTAAAATCTGGGATTCAAATATCCTGATTAAAGTATTTGTTTCAGTCATATTGTTTGAGTGATTGTGTCTTCAAATTGGTGTCAATTCATGGCGAACAAGTAGAGTAGTTAGTTCCATTACCATCTGCTAATTGTACATGTTGAATATTTAAATCCACAGTTTGCTGTTCTATGTTTGCTAATTATATTCCTGAATTCAGAATTTTTAATATTTCAAATTCATATGGAAGAAAACATATGAACAACATAAAGTTTGGTACATTATGGTGTGGTACCACCAGCCACTAATTTATAATGGTTTAAAAGAGGATTAGGTAAATCCATAGAGAATAGGCTATTCAGTTGCATTCCTCTCCTTCCACTTCCACTCCCCCTCCCTCCCTTCTTTCCTCCCTTCTTCTTTCTTTCTTTCTTTCTTTCTTTCTTTCTTTCTTTCTTTCTTTC
>NW_020769309.1:8891077-8903786 GCF_900518735.1 Pseudonaja textilis
TTCTTTCTTTCTTTCTTTCTTTCTTTCTTTCTTTCTTTCTTTCTTTCTTTCTTTCTTTCTTTCCTCTTATAGTTTTTGTTATGTAAAAGATAATAAAATAAAGGGTATACAGAAAAGATAAGGCCAATGATACTCATTTTAAAAAATTACCCTTTAAGACATAGTGGCTTTATAAAAGAAAAAAATAATTATTTTCAGTGGTGAATTTGCAGCATCTTCTGCCAAACTTCACCAAGGAGCATGCAAAAGGCTAGCAGGGATGATAAGAATGATAAGCAATGCTTGTCATAGGTTCTCTGAGGGGCCCTGCAACAATGATTCACTGAGTCTGGTATAAGAAATAAAACCATGAAGCTCAAGGCTCTTTTTTGGTGATTTCTTGGTGTTACCCTTGAAAATGCTGGAGCTGTACAGGGATCAATTCATATATGATGTTATTAACAAAATAATCTGTCTTATTGTAACCAGTTGGGAGTTTTCAGTGATATGACATCATTTTTTCATAGAGATTCATATCAATATGTTTTATTTCTATGGATGAGTTTAGACACACATAGTTTCTTTGACATCAGATAAAAAATAAACGTGGCAGAACATTTATTTTACATGGCTTGAATTATGTTATACAATCTTCCCATGATAACTCAGGTTGAGATTGCTGAATAGACAACAAGAAAATTGGGAACTATCATTTCTCTTCAGTATATGAGATAATGCTTTGGGCATTGCAAGAGACAGGTAGCCTTGAAATGTATCTGATGAACAGCCAGCAGAGAAGTCCACTTCTTCTGGATATATTGAATCAAACCTATGTGCTCATAAACCTATCTTCAGCAACCTGTGCCTTTTCAATTGGGAAGCTGTATTGAAGAAGTCTTTTACTCATTTATATAGGTATCACACACCTTTCTAAAATCAAGGAGTAGCATCTATATTCAAGTTTATTGAAAGAATGATTTATTGCATCCAGAGCAGCAAGAAATTACACTGTACAACTCTTTCTGCAAACAATTCTCTTCCTTGTGCTTTTATTCCCCTGCTAGATGATTGTGTGAAATGCTAGTCAAAGGAAATAAATAAATAAAAATCACCCCCTTGAATCATGTAGACTTCCTATATTTAAGAACTTTGTCTCAGGGCAATGCAAATGTCAGCATTCCAGCAACCCTCCATTCCAATCAGTAACTCTAAGACAAACATATCTCAAAAGTACCTTTATTAGGATAGTAGCTGGTACATCTGTGGAATCCTGAATCTGAAAGTTTCTGGGCTTCCTACAAGTTTTTTCCCAAACTATAAATCCATCCCCCCTTAGCCATCATCACATCACATGGCCTAATCACAATCCTTCCAAAAGTAAGATCTTCATTTCATCCTGAGCCATACTCAATGACCTTGAACTAACAAAACAATTTTGTCTACTTAGAGCTACTCAATTGAATCTACCCGCCCTCCCATTTTCTCAGGTTTGTGGCAGCAGGGAATATGGCTTCCAAAGCTGACAGGCATCCCCCTTTGAAAAAAATCACCTCCTGAAAGAGATATTAAACAAAACACAACCAGGGATTAATGTAACCTCCTAACCCCCTCTCCCCCCTCCAAGGGGATCCTTCAGTTTGTCATGGAATTGGTTAACCAATCTATCTGCATGTATATCCCAACTTTTTACCCAAGTAGCGTCTGACAAAGGGTAAGCTTTCTATAACACCAAATATTGTAACCTCCCTCGGTGTAATCTAGAATCAAGGATTTTCTTTATTTCATAATGTGTTTCACCTTGTATGATTAAAAGTTTGGGGGAACTGCTGTTATTAGCATTAGATTCGACGTTGCAGCAGATTTCAATAAACTACTATGGAACACTGGGTATATTTTTTCCAACAGCCAAGGGAGACTTAATTGGACTGTCACTGGATTATTTTAGATATAGGTAATGGACCTAAGAATTTAGGGCCCAACTTCCTACTGGGAAGCTTCAACTTGTGATATTGATTAACCCTGTCATTTGGGTGGCCAGGACTACCCCAATTAAAGTCCCATCTACTTGTTCAAACCTGATTGGGTGTTTCAGGTCTTTAGTCTTTATTTCTAATTGTTCAACAATGGGAGGCCAATAAGGCATCTGGAACACCCGGCATCTATTACAGCTTCTATCTCCCCTGCCTCCCCATGTCAGGCATCACCAACTTCACTCTGACTGTAAAAGGGGTGATGGCAGACATGGGATCGTCTTCGTTATCAGCTTCTCTGGGAAGAATTTCTCGGGTTGGAAGTTCATTGCTCCCTTCTGTGTGGAGGGGACCCTCTACAGTGTATCTAGCAAAGAGGCTAGTGTCTAGAGACTTCCGTGGATTTCTTTGACCCCTGGAGGCTGTACTAGGCCTTGGTTGTGGAGCTTGTGGAACAGGTGCAGGAGCCAGACAGTCGGCTGCTCTATGTCAGCATTCCAGCAACCTTCCATTCCACTCAGTAACTTTGAGACATACATATCTCAAAAGTACCTTTATTAGGATAGTAGCTGGCACATCTGTGAAATCCCGAACCTGAAAGTTTCCGGGCTTCCCACAATTTCCCAAACTACAAATCCATCCCCCTTGGCCATCATCATATCACATGGCCCAATCACGATCCTTCCAAAAGTAAGATCCTCATTTCATCCTGCACCATACTCAATGATCTTGAACTAACAAAAGTATTTTATTTTGTCTACTTAGAGCTACTCAACTGAATCCACCCACTCCCATATTCTGAGGCTTGTTGCAGTGTGGAACATGGCTTCCAAAGCTGACAGCAGAATTTTCTAAAGAATATTGATCTTTTGCCTCGGCTAATTAAAGCTGACCACTGAGAGATGTATTATTATCACTTTTGCAAAACTTTATAATTTAGTAGATCCATGCAGTTTAAATTTCAGCTACAAGGTAAAATCTTAGTATGTTAATCTTTACCCTTGATAAGAATCATGGTGATGCACTGGTTGAAATGCAATATTGCAGCTAATTGTGCCAACTGCCAGCAGTTGAATTCTGACTGGCTCAAGGTTGACTCCTCCTTCCATCCTTCCAAGGTCAGTAAAATGAGGACTCTGATTGTTGGGAGCAATATGCTCACTTTGTAAAATGCTTAGAGAGGGCTGTAGAGCACTGTAAAGCAGTATATATAAATCTAAGTGCTATTGCTCTAAGAATGAACTCTGAGAGAGCCAGAATATAAAATCTATGTTCAAGTGGAAATAATTCCAGAGAAAGATTTGTGCCATTTATTTAGAATAGTTGCAGCATCCCAGGGTCACCTGATTACCATTTACAACCTTCCCAGGAGAGCAAAGTCAAAGGGAGATTCACTTAACAATTGTATGATTCATTTAATAATTGCAGCGATTTGCTTGATATCCATGGCAGAAAAGGTTGTAAAATTGGATGTGACTTTGCTAAGTGACTGGCTTAGCAATAACAATTCTGTTTCCAAATGTTGTCATATATAGAGGATTACCTGTAATAAGAACTTCAAATGTCCTGACCACTATAATTTGATAAAGCATGATGTATACCATAAGTGTTCAGATAGTGAATGCTACTTGTTAATTTCCTTGGGACAGGCATGCAAATATCATTTGCATTACTCTATTCTATGCCTAGACTACTTAGAAAATTTATTCATTTATTTATTTTCTACCTTTATTATTTTTACAAATCACTCAAGGCAGTGAACATATCCAACATACCTCCCTCCTCCTATTTTCTCCACAACAACATACCTGTGATATGATTTAATATCATAATGACTGGCCCAAGGTCACCCAGCTGGCTTTTATGGTTTAAGTGGGACTAGAACTCACTATCTTCCAGTTTCTAACCCAGTGCCTTAACCACTAGACCAAGCTGGTTCCAAATTATTTCCTCTTTATAACTTTTTAAAAATTGTTTCCCATTTTTCTCTGCAATCTAAAAACTATCTAAGAATGTGGAGCCACCATAAAACGATATATTTTGCTTGCTGCTGAACTATTATAAAGCTAAATATGCTTCTATCTGAATGGGATTAGCAATAATTTAAATTTAACTTATCCCCCCACCCCATTCTACATTCTAGATTAATGTACTTTTCCCCATGGATTATGCCTTCATTAGTTCCTGATGTTACATTTGCTTCATTTTCTTCATTTATTCTGCTTTTAATGACATGATCATTTTATAGCGTGTTTCCACTATTTTCCATGACTAAATTGATTCTTTTTAATGCAGTCTTAATTAAATGGATACTGTCCATTAATGATATTAGTTTTAATTTGCTTGGGTTTTATACTTTGGTTTCTGATTTTGCTGTACTCTGTTAACATTAGAGTCGGTTGCCTGTGCCTTCCCGGATCTCAGCTCTTTTGCCCCAGTGAGAGCTGTTTCTGCTTGCTTTTTCTGTGACTTCCCTCAGCAAAGGTGGCTGAGGCCATGGGGGAGGGGACAGCGGCAGAGGAGTCAGGCCTGCTCCCAAAAGTCAGCAAGCCAGGCCTGGAGGAGCACGGAGAGTTGTGGGTGAGTGCTGGAGGGTCAGAAGATACACTCTGACAACTCCAATGTCCAATGGGGGCACATCTGCCAGGCCATCTCCCCCTGTTGCTGGGCTGTTGTGCTCGGTGCTTGGTGGGGGAGAGGAGTGCTTCCCCATGCCACCTCTTCTTTCTCTTGGCCCCACCGACAAGGGAGGAGGAAGGCCAGGCTTGGGGGATGGCCACCACCCCTCAAGATCTACTCCCACCATTTTCTCCCAGCCCTCTTTGCTGGTGACAACAGCAAATGTACTGCAACAAAGGCGGGATGCTGCTGTTGTACAAAGGCAAGTGGAGGGACATTAAGGCTCCGGCCATGCCACTGCCACAACAGGGAGCCGCAGCAGAAGGTCCAAAGATCCACATGCATCTGCAGGGCCACAGGTTCAGACCCCTGGTCTAGGATGAAGGGGTACACAAATGCAGCTTTTACACTTGGACTTGGGAACATTGCTTTATTATTTAACTTGCCATCTTTTTGGTTCATTTCCTAGTTTGTTATAGTCCTGTCTTTGGACCTGTCTCCTAATTCAACCTCTACTATTGTCTACATTGTTTCTTAGATTCTAGTTCCTTTCAGAAGACAGCCAATAGTACAGCAATTCAGTGACTACTGTGGCCAGCCAGTTTTAGAAAACTAGTACTAAATGCTGTCAAGAAATCTAACTTAGTATAAATAGCTAAATTGAGGTAAACCAAATAAGGCAATCCTGCTTAACGCCTTTTAGATGCTTCAACACATCAACACTTGAGAATTTTCCTCTAAAGTGGAAGATTTAAAATGAACTGAAATTGTCTATCCTAGGAAGGATTTTGTATTTTCCCATGATTAAGATACCAGCCGTTCATTTTCATAATAATTGCCTTCTACAAATCTTTTAAGCTGAAAAGTAGCATTCCAAATTCAAATGTATTAATAGTAATCATAGGAGTGCAACTGTTGTTCAGTTCCTAGTGTGGAAATAAAAGACATAAGAAATTTTCCTATCGACTGTGAATATGAGTGACAGAAACGATGTGGCTTTTGTGACAGAGTGCTCTGAGGTTACAAAATGGGTATGGGTGTATGTCACCCCAGTGATGTCTAAATGATATAAAGTTTTGGAAGTGAAGAGGAAAAGAAGAGTCTGAAAAAGTGTTACAGGTTAATGAATCTAATCTGCTGTGAAAGATGTCTTCCTTCAATTTGTCGCCATTCATTGAGCTTGCAGTAGGCTCAGGAGTCAAAACTATCAAGGACAATCATTTTCAATGTAAGTACTCATCCTGTGTACTCATCCTGTGTTCTGACATTTATAGAAACTCACAGTACTTCATTTTTCTGGAAGAAAGGTATGCTAAGTGTTCAAATTTGACAAAAACAAAAGATGGCATAGTTATAAAAGAAAATGACCAAATGGGATTTATTTATTTATTTTTTATAAAATAAGAACATACAACTAAAAATAAATTGGAAATGGGCAATATATTTGATTTATGGGCAAACTATTAAGCAAAACATGTCCTCTATCAGCAACCACACATGTTATTCTTTAAAAGTTTTATATCCAGTCTTTATTTTGTAGAACATAATGCACGTGATGTTTCCTCTTCATAATTGTCCCCAAGCAACAAGTCTAATGAGATGGGTGGTTCTGAAAGAGAATGATTGTCACAAATTATCCAACTAACTTGTATGCCTAAGGGAGGACTTACAGTCTTCTCGTTTCTACTCCCAATATGTTACCCACTATGCCAAAGTGGCTCTTTTATTTTAGCATGGAAACCAACATATGATACCCCTTTAATTTTGAAGAGACAACTTTGTTCCTAGCAAATAAAATAGATTGTTTTATGGCAAAATTTTGGGTTTTATTTTGTTGCTTTTGGGGACCATCATGCAACAATGTGTGATAATATTTGTCAACCAAAAAAGATGATTACGTCCACACTAGCACCAATTATGGTTAACAAACTTTTTTCTTAGATTGTATGATATGCAAAGTATATCTCAGATTCTGAGAGCCTGAGAAATTTAAATTATGAAAGGAAGGGAAAGAGCTGAAGCCAATCCTGTGTAAGAAGCCAATCCTACATAAGAATCGTATGTGTGCCCGTGCGCCCGTGCACACACACACACACACACACACACACACACACACACACACACCTGTATACTTATAATATACATCCCAAAATATAATGTTGTGCCTTTTTGTCTAGACATTCAGAGCTCTAGCATATATTCTTAACAAGTGTTATTTCTACCATGACTTTGTTGTTAACTTCCAAACGGTCTTCTGATATAGCCTATTACATGGAGTGCTAGTTTTATAATATTACATAAATACTTTCTTTACCTTCTTTTTTTTGCTTGGTCTCCTAGTGGTAGACACAAAGCATGCAATTATTTCATCAGTGCTGGCTCCTGCAATCTCCTTGCACCTAAGAGAACTTCAAGAAGACTCTCCTCTGCGTTATCACTCAACTACAAGAACCAGCAATTTCCTCCCAGTAATCTACAAGCCAGCCAGCATTATTTTCATCTATAATAATAATCATATTTTTATTGTTAGGCTTTTAGGACAGAGACACAAACTATCATCTCATCATCGGATACTCCCCTTTGCTATTGCAGAATCCTGCATAAGTTTTCTATGCTTTACCAGATATTTAAAAAATCCAATAGAAACAAGAAATCCAAGAATTAAGTCTAAAAATCAAATTAACATTATTTGTAAATGTCTGAAAACTTCCTATTGTTCAGTGTCAAGATATGATCTCTCTCCCTCTCTCTCTCTCTCTGTCTCTTTCTATATACACTCACATACACACGCACACACACATGTGTGTGTGTGTGCGTGTACTGGTATATACTGGTTTATGCTACTCTATTCAATATGCCTACAGCAACAGATTGTAATATGTACCCTTTACCATTTTTTTTATCAGTCTCAGCTTTTCAAGAATGATATAGTAATAATCATCCTGTAATGCGGCACTGTATTAAAGATGAAACAATAATATTCTGCTGCCCTTGTACTAACCCATATGAATGAACAGAATGGATTTATATAAACAGCTACAGCTCAATAATTCATACAGGTTATTCTGATCCACAATAGCATTAGGAAGAATCACTGTGCTGATGCGTATGTGTGACCACAAAGGACAGGTCTAAATTATCTGCTTTTATATACATTTTTTGTTATGCCTATTCAAATTGCTTGTTTCTCTATCATTTGGGTCTTGGCTAATACATGCATGTAGAATACAAAAACATGGTACACTAGTTCTTTTTTGTCTTTTTATTTTTCTAGATGAAAATAATCCAAGATGGTCCAGAGTCTCAAGTCCTGAATCTTATTAAAATATCATAGTACAGATCACTGACTTCTTTAGAAGAAAATATGATGGAAATCTTTCGGACAATCTTCAAATTCAGTTCAAGTTCAAACCTTTATTATCAGAGTACAACATGTGTACAATGAGATTGGCTGAGCCTCCCTTCATGGACCCCCCAACACAATACAACTCACAGTGAAGACATAAAATCCTTAACCCAGTGAATCCTACTAATAAACACAATTCCTATTGCACCATGTGAACTTATTGTACATTGCGCCAGCCCTGCAAGTCACTTGTACTATGTTGTACTATGTTTTCCATTCAGGAGTCTGACAGCCCACGGACAAAAAACTATTCTTCAGCGTATTTGTGAGGCTGCCTATGCTTCTGTATCTCCTTCCCGAAGGTAGGAGAATAAAGAAGTGCTGACCGGGGTATGAGTCGTCCCTGAGCATTTTCCTCACTCTTAGGCAGCGAACTCTAGCGATATTGTCTAGTGGTATCAGGGAGACAGCCTCAGAGGTGGTGTACAGCAGGTTCTGACCAGTTCTGGAAAACCGGTAGTGGAAATTTTGAGTAGTTCAGAGATCTGGCAAATACCACCTTTGACTGGCCCCTCCCCATCTGCCTCCCGAGTCCCAGCTGATTGGCTGGGTCTTCTTTTGTTGCCCTGCACTGGAGAACGGAGCTGGAAAGCAGGTTAGTGGGGTAGAGAGGGAATGGGATTTTTCAGTAACCTTCCCCTAGGAGTGGGATGGGAATGGAGATTTTACAGTATCTTTCCCCTGCCATGCCCACTAAGCCACATCCACCAAGCCATGCCATGCCCACCAAACCATGCCCACAGAACCAGTAGTAAAAAGTTTTGAATCCCACCACTGTACAGCCCATGATATTTTGTGCTGTGCTCACCACCCTCTGTAGTGTATTTCTATCCGCTGCTGTCAAACCAGCATACCACACTGTAATGCAGTGAGTGAGGATGCTTTCTATTGTGGACCAGTAAAAGGAGATCATCAGTTGTTGTTCCACTTTGTTTTTTCGCAAGACCTTGAGGAAGTAGAGTCTCTGTTGGGCCTTTCTGGCCACCTGGGTCATGTTGATTTTCAGGTGAGATTTTAAATTATCCCAGGAATTTAAACTGTGTTCACACAGTCCCCCTTGGATGTAAAGTGGGGTAGGTTCCTCTCTCTGAGAGGTGTTTGTATTCATAATATATTTTATGGCTGATGTCCTTTTATCACTGTAGGAAAATAAAGGGACATGGCAGGCAATATACACAGTACATTTTTATAGGTAATCCTCGACTTACAACCACAACTGAGCCCAAAATTTAGATTGCTAAGTGAGACATTTGTCTCAAGTTGCTAAGAAAAACATTTTGTCCCATTTTACAAATTTTCTTGCCACAGTTGTTAAGTGAATCATTTCAGTTGTTAAGTAAGATAGTAATGTGGTTGTTAGGTGAATCTGGCTTCCCCATTGACTTTGCTTGTCAGAAGGTCACAAAAGTTGATCATATGACCCTGGGACACCACAACTGTCATAAATATGAACCAGTTGCCAAGCATCTGAATTTCAACCATGGGGAGGCTGCAGTGGTCATAAATGAGAAAAAGGTCATAAGTCACTTTTTTTAGTGCTATTGTAACTTTGAACGGTCACTAAACAAACTGTTTTAAGTAGAGGACTACCTGTTTTTATTTTCTAAGCGAGTTACAATAGTAATATAAAGAACTGAGGATTTAACTTTAATTCATTAGGGTTTGAATTTAAGCCAAAGAAAACAAATCAATTTTCTTTTTTTTCTTTTCAGCCATGACTAGTCAGGCTTTCTGCTGCTCTTCGTTGACTGAATTTTCTCCACAATCTCTTCTTTCATTTTTGCTGCCAATGGAGTTCTCAAGAGGCTATTCAAATCAAGATAAAGGGTTGTTTTCTAAGATCTTAAGAAAAGATTGGATGAATCCAATGTTCATGGCTGTGACAACCTTCTAATGTCAAGAGTTAATAGGAATATGAATTAAAATATAAGCAGCATTCTGTATAAAATACAGTATATTATGTCTATAGCCTATGGATGGCCCCAACCTTGTTGTCGTTCAGAAAAGCAATTAAAAGATGAAAATATGATATCAAAATGTTGATAGGGATGGCAAGGGGTGATTTGTGTCATTTGTGGATGAATATAAGCTTTTTTAAAAAACAGTTTATTTATACATTTTCGTTTAATATAAAGTGTTTTGTGAACAGTGTATTGATTGGGTCAATTTGCTTACATAGTAAAACTTTTCCAGCTTCTAATTTCTACCTCTGTTATCTAATGTAAGTTTTACCAGGGCATCTTCATAGTTTATTGCTTTAAGTGGCTATTTATTGTGTTTTTATTTTGTTTGCCAGTCAGATATCCTTCTGGAAGATGGGCAGCAGTATACATTAGCTTAATAAATAAAATAATGTAAAGTATGACCACCACAAACAACATTACGAATGGTCTATCAATCATCTAGTGATCTTCCCATACTAGCCAAAGCTAAGGGATTCTTGCTAGTTGCCATCCAATGGCTAGCCATGCTTAAATATACTTAACTTCAGAACCACCTGCTAAACCAAAGTTTGGGATTAATATGATGCCCATCCTAAAATGCCTATACTAACTAAAGGGTGCCTACCTGGCACAGTTAGAGTCATGTATGTCTTTGGACCTGATTATCATGGAATAATGTCTATCATTACAAACCTGGTTAGCTACTTCAGTTAACTGGAGAAAGCCCTCTAAAGAACATATCCGTGGTGGCACAGTGGTTAGAATATAGCATTGCAGGCTAATTTTGCCGACTGCCAGCAGTTTGAGCCTGACCAGCTCAAGGTTGACTCAGCCTTCAATCCTTCCGAAGTGGGTAAAATGAGGACCCAGATTGTTGGAGGCAATATGCTGATTCTGTAAATGGCTTAGAGAGAGCTGTAAAGCTCTGTGAAGCGGTATATAAGTGCTATTTTTATTTCTATTTGGTGCCAGAAACTGGCTATTGGATTTATGGGATATATGGGAAAGGATTTCACCTGTACATCTCCCATAGACTTGCACCTGTCAACTATTTAGGGAGATGGAAAAATTCTTTTTGTTTCCCAGGGCTTTTGATTATTATTAATTGTTCTAATGATTTTTCAGTTGTGTTAATGCTACTTTTTATATTTTGTAATTTGTTAAAAAATAGTTGTCAGACAGTTTGGGTATTAGAATAACCATGAAGGGCCTAATTTCAATAATAAATTAACACAAAAATTAGCATCCTGCCCTCCCACCCCAAGGATTCTTACCTAACTGGGGTGAATTTATATTAACAGGGAGAATATTGGAAGCACTACTGCTGAAACAGTCTTTCTATCTATCAATTATTGGGAAAAGGATCTATCATAGAGCTCAATGTTCAACAAAATTATAAGGGTCAAAGTTCTGGTAATTTGATTCAGAGCCATTTGGGGTTTTCAAGTTGAGATTCATGAACTGAACATGTAGTAAAATTCATGTTCACTCAGTGTTAACATTGTGCGATCATACACTGATATCAGTTATGCAATCACATTTATTCCAGTCTAATCATATAAACATTTTACTACAACAAACTCATATTCATTTGATAGTGATTAATATTTCTACCCATTAATATTTCTTACTATCGACAAGTTTTAAAAGCAAAGTCTGACTACTTCCTTAGATAATACACTGTTTGGGGAAATATTATAGCAAGGCCAGCAGGGGGCACTCACAGATTGTTTTGAATGCTTGGTAAAGGCACAGGATGAATTCAGCATCCCATAGACAAATTGTGGAGTGCATTGTATGAATCTTTAAAATAGTTCAGCTGATACAAAAACAAAAAAAAAGTTTTCACTCTCATTACTTTTTGTGCTCATTACGTTCTCATTACTTTTTGTGCTATGATATTAAACATAAATTTTATTCAATAATAAATTGTGAATCATATCTTTGACAATAATTGTATGGTCACATAAATGTGGTTTAGATGTAGATGTCTGCATAAACTATTACTCCTGCAATACCCATTCATCCACTCTTGATTATGGCAAATATTTGTTCATTCTTTCCTAAAACAGAAGGGATGTTTTTTGCCTATAAGGATTTTATCTTTTCTTGACAGAATTTAAGTCATTGTGGGGAGTATTTTGCAGGTTCTCCCAGTGTATAGCAGCAGATGGTTCTTGACTTCTTTCTAAAAATCTCCACATTTATAATTTAAAATGTTTAATCCTTATTTCGGGGATGAGCAATTTTTTTTAAAAAAAAACACCCAAAGCATGCTGTTTTAGCTTTATTAGTATACTACAATATTAAGTACTGAAACTCTGTACTCAAACCTGCATAGTCAGGTCCAGGGTTCTGCAGGATTTTAGCTGTCCAGCCACTTTAAGGTTTTAAAGTTAAGTACCAAAACTTCAAGTAAGACTCAGGAACCAATAGTCAGCTCCTGTGTGACTTCTCCAAGAATGGATGTACCATAATTATGTTTTGCTATACTGTTTTTTGGTTTCCTTTAAGAGTGGCTTGACACACAACGCATTATATTACTTCATGGTTGCAATACCTGCCCACTGGAAAAAGATTCCTTTTCCAAATCCAGATGTTCCATTCTGCTATTATTTACCAAGTCCTTTGGCAAGGGGGAATCCTTGTGCTACTACACTTTATCTTTTATTGATTTTCTTGTACTTTGTTTGATTGTTGGGAGTCATCTAGAGTCATTGAGAGTCATGCACCATATATGTTTTATAATAATAATAATAATAATAATAATAATAATAATAATAATAATAATA
>NW_020769309.1:8903796-8927059 GCF_900518735.1 Pseudonaja textilis
TAATAATAATAATAATAATAATAATAATAATAATAATAATAATAATAGTCATCATCATCTACATGAGGCCACTGGGTAAGATTATTTCACTAGCATGAAAGCAAGTATGCAGATGATACTATCCCCAAGCCAAATAAGTGATGATGTAGAAAGCTTGTCCTAGTGGCTGGAGATTATAATGGCCTGGATTAGGAAGAAGATGCTTAATTTAACTGGTAAGAGCAATTGGCTGTAGTTTCAAGGACCAGCACTCACAGTGACTTACCTACTTTATTCTCAGTGGGATAGCACTGCTCCAGGTAGAACTGGTACATAATTCATGGGCGTTCTTGGACTGCTGCTGCTCAAGAAGCAGAAGGCAGTTATAGCCAGGAGGGTCTTGGCTCCCCATCTATCTTGTGCACCAATTATATGTTTTCTGAGTCAAGCCCTTCACAGGCATCTGTGCTCTAGTTTGTTTATCTCCTATATAAATGTTTGTATGATACTTGAAGGCCAGTCAGAAGGTACAATTGGCCCAATATGGTAGCTACACAATAGTTATGGTTGTATTGTATCTCATTTATGTAATATCATTGCACTGTATGCTGTATCAGCTAATGATGGACTTCTGAAGCTGTTGGTTACTACCCATAAAGTCTTCATAGCTCAGGTCCTGGTAACTTATCGTATGTATTGTTATTTTGGTCTGACCCATAAAATATGAAAGAATGAAGGAACTCCTGGTTGCAGTTGTAAAACACTGTCATCTTATGGGACTTAGATGTGTTTTCTTGATAGCTGCTCCAGACCTGTGAACAATGTGTCCCCTGAGACTGATGTGGTTTCAACTCTGCTGAGCTTTCACAAAGTCATAAAAGCCTGGCTATTTTGTCAGGTCCTGTGATATGTTTAAAGCAGGGGTAGGATGCAAATATTTTTACTACCGGTTCTGTGGGCATGACTAGGTGGGAGTGGCTAGGTGGGTGTGGCCATGTGACTGAGTGGGTGTGACTTCTTTTTTTTTTTTTGCAGCACCCCCTCCCTGTGCTCCCCCACTTTTTTTGTCTCCTGGGCCTCAGGGAAGCCTCCTGGGAGCCAGTTTTCGCTCCTATGAGGCTTCGCTGAGGCCCAGGAAGCAAAAAAAGGGTGTGCCCCTTTTTCTTCCTGGGCCTCAGGGAAGCCTCCTGGGCAAACCAGAAAGACAGTGAGGGGGATCCTGGCACAGATGATAGTTGGAACAGCTGATTGTCGGGAGGGAAAAAAGAGAAATACTGGTTTGCTGAACCGGTAGCTGTTTTTTTACTACCAGTTTGGCCAAATGGTAGCATTTTTTTTACTACCGGTTTGCCCGAACAGGGCTGAACCGGTAGAATACTACCACTGGTTTAAGGTAGTTTAGGGAGGAATTTGTTTTCCTTCTTGATGTGCTACGCACTTGTCTGATTTTTTTTAATCTGATGTTTTTAATATTATGGTATAGCTAGTGAAAGTTCCCAAGTAATGGAGGTAAGATACAAGTTGACTTACTGTATAAATGTAATGCAATGCAATGCAACACTATAATATGTATCTCTGTCTCCCCTGTATTTCTTGCTAGGAAAAAAAAGAACAATGTCTTTCATCTGCTTAATCAGTGTATCAATATGCAATGTCTATGGAGGCATTCTTGATGAATTACATATCCATAACAGAAAGAAAGGAAGTCAGATCTATTTCCATTAGAGGTCAGCTTTGAGTAAAAAGCCCAATCAATTTATGGTGGATGTTTTAAGAAGCAGTCTGATTCTTTCAGAATATACTAACTAAATGTTTTGAGATTGAGCAGGGGGCATGTAACTACTTGTTCCAAACAAAAGTCTCTCTCCCTTCTGCATCCCTTTAAAAATCTATTCACTTGATATAGTGCCAATATAGAAGGGCATTGTTATTTCAAGGAGTTTGATAACATATTTTGGTTTGCCCGTCACATTAAGAAAAGTCTAAAAGTTTAGAGCTCATTCTGAGCTAACCTGCTTGATTTTTCTTCTGTTTATTGAACAAAGAAGAAGCAGGGGTGAGGCTTCACATCAGTGTAAATCTGTGAAAGTCTCAGGCTTTGGGTTCCCACCCCAGAATCATGGCCTACTTAGTCAATGTCAGATCTTGCAGTCTCCTGAAGGGCCATGAAGTCACGGTGCCAGGTTTTTTTTTTTTAAAAAAAACTACCTTGGAGTTCTTGTTCTAAAAAAAGAGAATATTTGTAGCTCAGGGTTGAAATTAGTAGTTCTTGATTGTTTTCTTGCAGATGTTTCACTACCCAACTAGGTAATAGTAGCACTGATGATATTACCTAGTTTGTGTAATGAAACATCTGCAAGAAACAACCAAGATCAGAGAACACTAAGAACCCCTCTGTTCTTTTGTTGAGAGCTTCTGTATAAAACTTAGCAGTGGGTATTGTTGTCCTTGGGCTATCTCTGCTATCATTTTTATGGAGCTCCTGATAGTTTATAAGAGATCTGGGTATCATCTTGCTTGGCATGTATGCTTTCTATGTTATGCTTTTAAATCTGTTGACTTTAAAACCCCTTTATTCACTGGAGTGCCCATTTTGTCCAGATCCAAAAGAACCAATTGTCTGGCACCTGACCAGTGCCCTGACACTTGGCAAAACACTTGTGCAGATAGTTCACAATAGGTTAATAGTCTAGAGGATTTCTGGTCTCTGCCTATGCTGCTGGCTATGAAGCACATGAAGAGTTATTAATGGCAACAGATTACTCTATAAAGTTTATGGTCATAGTCCTGCTGATACAAGCAATACTTTCCATTATATTAATGTCTCATTTAAATAACACAATGCCAAGAGCTAACTTTATGTAGAAATTTATCATAAAGGGGAGAAGAAGAGAAGATGGGATTTCTACAACAACCACCGACACACTGTTAATGAAAGGTCATCTGACATTTAAGATTCGATTGAATACAAGTCTCTTTTCTAAGCAATGATTAAGTTTATCAATTTTTTCCCATGCAGTAATAAAGTCAGAAATTACATGGGTTGAGGTTGAATGCTCTTCCAAATCAAATAGAAGAAAAGATTAAAGTGAATTAAAGTTAGGAAATGTTCCAAGTCATCTAAGCAAATGCTGAATGCCAGTGTGACATTTCTTCCTAGGTGGCCTGCAAAAATTTATCTGCTGAGCTGATTATCTGTTTCTCTCAGAAAGCACAGATGCAGAACTAGTCAAATTCCCTTCCAAGCCAGTCATCTTATCACAAACTGTTTGACAAAATACCAGGGGTGGGATTCAAATTTTTTAACAACCGGTTCTGTGGGTGTGGCTTAGTTGGTGGGCATGGTTTGGTAGTCATGTGTCTGGGTGGATGTGGCTTGGTGGTTATGTTATTGGCTGGGCGTGGCCAATTCAGTATCACTCACATTGAGGCATGCATCTCCTCGCCTGGCCTCTCATGACTACGGGGATGATGCAATAGTCGTAAGTGTGAAAACTGGCCATAAGTCACCTTTTTCAGTGCCATTGTAACTTTGAATGGTCACTCCACACAAGTAAAGTACCAGCAAAGGAGGGGAAAAAAACTCCAGAGAAGTTCCTGAGACAGGAAGTCTAGTCCTGCCAAGAATGTAATAAGGGTTAACGAAGAGGCAGTTTCTGTAAGCAACATCAGAATGTTTCCTTCCTGTTTTCCTTACAGGATTAGGCCAGTAATTTCTTCTAACAACCGGTTCTCCGAACTGCTTAGAATGTTAACAACCGGTCTAGTGAATAGGTGCAAACTGGTAGAATCCCACCCCTGCAAAATACCTAATCAAGGCCACTGATTTCCTGTGATCCCAGAAAAATGGAAATTACTATACTGAACAATCTATACATGCTGCATAAAATGCAGCACAGAAATTACTTACATTGTAGCCTTTGTTCCACTGTTCTTATCTAAGGAGCATAATATTTTTCCTCCATTCTGGATTTAATAGAAGAAATGGGTAAAATTTTGTCTTAGTTATAAAATGAAAAAAAAAAAAAGGAAGCAGGATTTGAGACAAGGGTTTTCTCACTAACAACAATCCTGATATTTAAAATAAAAAGCTGTGAATGTTTTAATTAGAACGTATAGCCTGGGAAAGATTACATTGTTCCATTACTGAACCTTAAATATCAAGATCCCTCACCCAAGTTTTGCAACTCCCACTCACTGCATCTAAATATTTGTTAAAAGTGATTGGTCAACCCATTATTCCCAAAAACACTTTTAATTTCCCACTGTAACCTCCTGCTCTGGAACTCCCACTCAGAAACACCTGTTTTGAAATTAATGCAATTTTAGAAATTTAAATAAATTACATATAAGATGAACAGGTAGAGATGTTGTATGCTAAAATTTGTCAAATATCTTTTGTTATCTTTAGAATAGCAACATCTATCTATCTATCTATCTATCTATCTATCTATCTATCTATCTATCTATCTATCTATCTATCTATCACCTATCTATCTCAGTGTTTCACAGCCTCAGTAACCAAGATATATGGACTTCAACTCCCAGAATTCTAGAAATTGAAATCCACAGATCTTAAAATTACTGAAATTTGTTTGTTGGTCTGTATGTCTGTCATATAATACATATAATACAATCTGATGTATTGGATATTTTAATAATTGATGCTGCCTTTATATTGGTGGGTTTGAGGGAATTAATGTAAGCATTCGTGCTTCACCAAAAACCAAATTGTAGTTATTCAGTAATGGGATGGGGATTGATTTGTTAAAAAAAATCTTAGAACTAGCTATTACCTTGATTGTGAGTCCTTGTTTTAGATGTTGCATTGTTCACACTAGCTAGCCATTTGTATGAGATTATACATATCCCATATGATCTCTTACTTATGTGTAAATACAATAAATGTCTATTCAGAAATAAACCCTATTGAGTTTAATGGAGTTTGTACTCTTTAATGGGGTACAGTGCTTTTAGTAATATTCAGATAACACATTTAGAAGGAAGTTAATGTAGAAATAATTTTGATATACAAGAAGCTGAGGTTTTGATTGTTTAACCTTTTTCAAGTTAGAGGAAATGAATGAACAGAAGGTTCTGTAAATGGCAGATGAAACTATTAAAAGCACAGGCTTCACAAAATAGCAAATTATAATGATTGATTTTGAAGACAATAGAAGCATCAGGAAGACTTGATTAGGCAATGTCAAATAAGGGTTTTCTATTCTTTTAATGCTGTAAAATGTGACACTCAGAGGAAAGGATCAGCAATATAAATGACAATTTCTTTTTTTTAAGTGCTTATTGAATGCACACTGCAGGACTGCATCCTACAGTATATAGAGAGATCTGATAGCTGGTCATATGGTTGTTATTCAGTGATATGGAAGTTTAATATGACTGTTTACATCATATGAGTAACATGATAAATATACCTGATTATTGTTAATAGGATTGCTTTTGCATTGCTCCAGCAAATTCTCTAGCTAACAGAATTAAAAAAAAATAATAACTACAACTTCCTGATACACCTTGACTTATATAGGATTCCTGGAAGTCTCCTATCTGAATCATTTCATGAACCTAGAATAATAAGATCTAGATATTTGAAGAAACATGCCAACTATATACAAATATGAATACTTTAAGTATTTTAGGTCTTTGGCAAAGTATAAATGGATATTCTCACTTACATTTCTGGGGTAACTGACTGAACCAAATAATTATATTAGATAAAAACATTACTTCAAAGGAAAATGTTGATGTTGTTCAGTCAGTTCTCTCTCTCTCTCCCTCCCTCCTTCCCTCCCTTCCCCCCTTTCTCTTTCCTTTTCTAGGTTTTACAACATGAAACCTTGGTGAAATGCATTAGAAAGATGGAAAAATATATTATATTACATATAATTGTATTTCATTGTTGTATTAGGTCATTTATTATGAATCAAAGTACACATTCTGCAACCTCGTGAACTGATAACTCACAAGAAAATAATATTACAGCTGTTAAGTATTCCACATGGTACTTTCCTAAAATCACCGGGAAGCTTTAGCTGTTCCAGAATGAGTGATGGGCATACCTTAGTATGCCTATGTGAAGCCTCTGATTCAGAAGCTGTACTGATTGCCAATTTGCTTCCAGATCTTATTTAAAGTGCTGCTTACCCACCTATAAATCTCTACATGGCCTAGGTTATTGAGTGACTGCTTATGTCCCACAGTATCTACCTGGCCAGTTCAACCTGGCAGGGTTGGTTGCTCTAAGTTCCTTCAGTTAAACAATGTCCCTTATCAGGACCTCAGAAGTACAGTGCCTCCTTCTGTAGCAGCACCTCCCCACACGAATGGGGTTCCTCCTGAAATTAAAATGGCCCCTGCCCTACTGATATTTCAAAGGGCCCTGAAGACACAGCTTTTCACCCAGTCTTTTGGTGGGCACACCTCTTTTCTTCTTTTTCTTTGTTCAAGTCTGCATTTGTTTTCTCTGCCATCTCTGCCCCTTCGTTTTTCTTCGTTTTGGGGTGGGACTATTTTGCTTTTAGGGGAATTGTTACTTGTTTTAAAATGTTCAATTTGTAAACCACCCAGTGATACCAGGAATCTGGCAGCATATAAATTTAATAAATTAAATTAATGAAAAATGGGAACATAGAACACTCTGAGAAAATAAAGATTAACTTCCTTTTGCCAGCAGAACTTCCTTTATACTATAAAAAAACCCATATTTTCTCAAGTTTAAGATTAGCAGATTTATTTAATGGAGGTTGAGTAAATCGATGTGATGGCATTGAATGGAATCGTAAAATTTTCAGTCCCAGAAACTGTACTCTTTAACAGTTTTATTAATGAATGGGTGAAGAAGCAGAGGACTCTTAAGTGGATACAGAATTGGGAGGAATAGCTAATACCCTAGAAAGAAATTTTAAAATTGATCATCATAAATTGGAGAAGTAGGCTGAAGATAACATTTTCATAACAGCTCTAACATAAACAATTAAACCTTCACAGTTCTTGTTTCAAGTTCATGTATGGGCTGGTTCAATAGCCCTACTGTTTTGAAAGGTTTCTTAGTGGCTAAATGAAGTCAAGTATTCGGATTTTGGTTGCTGAATAAGAGTTGTTTAGTGGTGAATGTTTCCTGTTTGGTGATACATGGCAAGAAATGCATGGATAAAAGAGTGATATTCCTTGGGAAAGACTGTGAAGGGTTTTATATGTTTCAACATGAGGGATGTAAATGGAATTTGGTAGATTGAATTGATTTGAACGCCCAATCAATTTGATTGGAATAGTTAATTGGAACATTTGAATGGACCAATTCAAAGGTCCAATTCAGTTTGGGGAGAAAGTTCTTTGAAAGCACAGAATCTGTTTTATTGTCCTGTTTAATTCAGTTCAATGCATTGATACAAAACATATTTATTTATTTATTTGTTTGTTTGTTTGTTTATTTGTTTGTTTGTTTTCATACTTCTTAACTGTCCATCTCGCTCAGAAAAGGGCTCTATTGTCAGAAGAGGGCGGAGCCTCCTTGCTGATGGACCATAGATCGCGACTCTCTGCAGCTATGGTCCGTGCTCTTTCATTGGAGAGCCCCAATTATTATGATTAGGGGCTGAAGCTGCCTTGGAGGGGTGGTGGAGTAAGGGGAAGCCACAAACCAGGTTGAGAGGGGCCGCATCTCCCCCCCCGGGCTTGGTCTTTTTCCCCCCGAAGATGACTGCAGTGGTGGTTTAAAATGGCCACCCCGAAGAGGAGGACTCAGCTGGATTAAGATTTGTGCAGGAGTGAAGAAAGAGGTGGATAACATCTGAACCGGGACAACTGGGCAATACAACTAAACAAAAGTACCCCGGGATTAAGGTAACATGGAATTTTTAAGAAAAGAAAAATGAGCAGCGAAAGTACAAAGGGACAGGGGAAAAAAAAGAAAATATTTTTGACAGCTAAGCAGGGCTTTGAACTGGGAAAGGAAGAAGCTGGAACTAAAGATTTAACTAAATTGGACTAAAATATTTTGGGAATAAACAGGCATAAAATAAAGCTGGACTTAAGATTGTCAAAAAATAATAACAATAAAGTTTACAAATTGGAGACTGGACTGTGCTGGAATATTGAGGTTTGAAAAACCCTAAATAAGAAAATAGGGGGGAAAAGTGAAGACTTTGTATAATGGAGAGTGCCACCTTTTGACAAAAACAAAAGGGAAAGCATCATGTTTCTGAATGAACTTGTGTGGATATAACATTAAAGAAATATTGAAACAAAGTAAGAATCTTAGAAAGTGAAAGCAGAACCAGAATAAAGAAAAAAGCAAGGAAAGACTGACTGTGGGATTGATTGGTGTTTTTGGTATAGACCCTGGGCAGGAATAACTGAGAACTTTAGAAAATTGAAAGCAAAAAGAAGGAAAGTAAAAGTGGTTTTTTGTGGACTTCAACGATCATAAAATATAAGAGTGTGTAATGATGATATCTCTTTGGGAATTAAAAATGGAACTTAAAAATATGAGAGAATTACTACAGGAAAGAGGTGATCACTTTGCTCTGTGTTAGAAAAAATGGAAATGGCGATTGAAGAACAAGAAGAGCGAGCTTCAGAGGAGGAGGAGTCAACTCAAGGAGAAGACATTTTAAATAGACAATTAACACAAAGAACTCTACAAAGAAGTGGGGAAAGAAGTTAAAAAGTTGAGATTTAAGAAGGCAATCAGAAAGGGGAATACCTGTGAAGTCAGGAAAGGCAGAAAGACCCAGCAGAAAAGGGGAAAGGAAGATATTAAGAAAGAGAGGGATATAAACTGGAATAAGTAAAGATATGGGGAAAAGAGGGGGAGGAGAAGCAGTAAGAAAAAGGTTCATGAAATAAAGAAATACGGAAATTGTAAAATGTTGAAAAGAAATTGTTTTTTTAGAAATAACGGTTGATGAATTAAAAAGGGGATTCTGCAGGGTGACAAGGAGTAATAAGAATATTTCTGCAATTAAAAATATTTAGAAAATAGGGTAATATAGATACTGATAACTCTTATTAAAAATCGAGGGGGGAGAATATGCTGCAGAATCCAAATGAAAAGATGTAATGATTATTATTGTAACTTCTTAAAAATAATGGTTTATTGGGAATCAAGATGGGGGAATAAAGGTATTTTAATCATTGAGGTGAAACACTCAAAACGGGGGGAAACCTATACTTGTTTTTTTTTTTTAGTGTTAAAATTTGTATTAATCTAGAATTTATAAAAAGAATGTGTAATGGAAAGGGAATATGACAGAGAACCAACTAAATTAATAAGTTAATATAGACTATTAAAAGCAAGGAGAGACATTGGTAACTTTTTTATTATTATCATTATTATCATTATGATTATGATTATTAGGCAAACACATATTGTTTATCTTTATTTTTAAAATAAATATTAAAGGATTATATTTGAAATAATTGAAATGAAACAAAAAGATATTTCGATTGAGATTAATGAAAGAGGCTATAATTAATGTGTTTGTTTCTCTCCTTACTGAAAATTTGGAATGGAAAAGGTAATAATAGAATTAAGTATGTGTATATGAATGTATAATTGCTGTCATATTTGTATGTAAAGGTGATGACCCGGAAATATGTTGTCCACTAAAAAGAGATTTTTGTTTTTAATGTGATAAACTGAATAAAATTTGCTAAAAAGAAAGAAAGAAAGGGGCTCTATTATTAAGTTTTTCTAATTGAATCAGTGCTGTAAAGATTTGCATCCCCGTGCAAAATATTTTAGGAGAAACTTGAGAGTATATTTCCCATTAAATTTCTCCTAGTTTTATAAACTGTTTTCATCTCTATATGATTCTGTTTTCTAATGCCTTTTAAGCTCCATCTGTTGATAAAATCCATCATGTAAATGAAAAGAAGGATTTTTAAAAATTTGTTTCTGACAGTATTTTTAGACTAAGTAAGTTACAAATAAATTTTATGTTGAGATTTAATTGACCTTTACAGATGCCATGGATTAGCGTATATCAATGTATTCTGCAAATAAATGATTAAATGAGCCTTTTTGGTAGTGGTTAAGGTGCTGGCCTAGAATTTGGGGGTCTGTGAACTGTAGTCCTACTTTAGGAGTCATGGTGGCATAGTGGTTAAAATGCAGTATTGCAGGCTAATTCTGCTGACTTCCAGGGGTTCGATCCTTACTGACTCAAGGTAGACTGAAGCAGGCAAAATGAGGACCTAGATTGTTGGGGGCAATATGCTGACTCTGTAATTTGTTTAGAGAGAGCTGTAAAGCACTGTGAAGCAGTATATAAGTCCTAGTGCTATTACTATTGCTATTTAGATACAAAAGCCTATTGCACCGCAACTCGACACTTACTCTTTCTGTCCACTCTATTCACCTCACAGGGATATTGTTATGGGTAAAATTAGAGGAGGAAGGAATATAATATACATCCCTTGGTTTATAAACTAAGGGATGTATATAAAGTAAAGTAGGGATAAACAAACGAACATACAAATAAAGCTACATCTTGCATTCTAAAGATGCATGTAATTGATTCTTATATCTGTCAATCCAACCACTTCATCCCTTTTTTGAAAACAATCACTCTCTCACAGAGAATCTTATATGATCAACATGTGATCCTGATGTTTGATATCCATAGCTTCCTTCCTAGTAGACTCAACACAAAAGCATATATTCATATTCCCTTGCCAAGTGTTAGAGACCTTGACACCTTACCTTAGACTAGAGAGAAATGATCCAGTGATGGATGTTCTTAAAAGATCTTCCTTTTTATGGGGAGATTGTTATGCTACTTTCTTCCCTAATATATGATAATAATAATGCTAATACTGGTTGCCATCAATTGGACAGCTACCAAGGCAGTCTGCTGTTTTAGATTTATCAGTCAGCTATTCTATTTGATTTATCAGTCACTGAATTGCCTGAGCTCTGCAATGCGGAAGTCTGTGTTAATAAAAGCTGTGATTTTAAAGCTGCGGAAACAGCTGAATGTGTTTCAGGGTCCTGTTTAATAATGGTCATTTCATTTTGAATTACAGGGCTCTACCTATTGAATTACAGGGTTGGGAATAAATACTATTCCCAAATGAGAAAAATCATAGAAAACACTAAGAATAATAGGAAACTTGATATTCAATTATGCATTGTTCACAATTTATTGTTTTGTGTATTATGCGCACATTCATATAAATGTTTACATACATGTGCACACACTTGCTATAATATAAAGCAGCAGAAAGCTATTTTTAAGGGCATTCCAAGTCTCCCTTTAATTTAGGGACTGAAAATTTGAAATTTTGCATATAGCCTTTGCATAGTTATAGCAATCAATGCAACTTTCATTTCTAATAAAATTTGCTTAAAAGATTCCACATTGAGAAGATGGCAAATATTTATTATCATCTGCAGAATTTAGGCAAGAATTTGTTTAGTATAATCCAGTAAAGGAGAGGAATGGACATAACAGCTGCTTTGCTGGCCTGGAATACATTTATTTAATGAGACACTTGTAGAGATCAATTGAGATTAATAAAATAATATTCATTTAATTGGATGGGTGGGTGTGTATGTGCATGTGCTTGTGCTTGTGTGTGTGTGTGTGTGTGTGTGTGTGTGAAAGAGAAAGCGAGAGGTGGAGGTGGAGACCATAGACTAAACACAATGTTTTTATTAATATTTTTTTCCAGAATATTACAGTACCTTTGAATGTTCAAAAGCATCAAATGAGAAAAAAGTATTTAAAAAAAATGGCAATGAAAACAACTCAAATCAAATCAAATCAAATCAAACATGTAATGTAATTTATATAGTTAATTGTCTGTGAGGCTTTATACTGAGTCTGCAAATCTATGGGTATATAAGTACATAGGTATATATTAAATTCAGTGAAAATTATTTGGAGAGAGGGCTAGTTTATACAATAGAATTTCTGAGATTTTCCTTATGATGCATTATTCATGACTGATACTGTAAGGAAACCAACTCTAGCATTTATAAGGTCACTCTTCAACAGACATTGATAGAAAATAATCTGCATAACAGCTATTGGTCAGCTGCAATGATCCCCCCCTCCATTTCCATTTGCTATTTCCATTTGCTGCCATCATTTCCTTTAATTTTAATTAATTATTGCCTATCCATTGTTAAGACACCAGAAACCCATGCTTGCTACCATCAAATTCTCTGTATAATATTAGAGAAATGCATTATCTTGTTGTGCTTTTATCTATATAACAACCCCCTGCCTATTTAGCTAGCCTTCATTAGCCATTTCTCAGAGGAAATAGAAATCACATATAGCTGGAGTGAACAACATGATGCCCCACAGGCAGTCTCTAGAATAGATTTCCACAGCCTGCTTCCCATCTGGCAGAAGGTACAGAATACGCTGTGATCATAGTTCATCAATACCATGTCCAGATGGGATAACAAGTCAGAATAAGCTCCTAGAGGTCAGGACAAGTCATTGTTATTTCCATTTTTCAAAAGGATAGTCATTTTAATTTGTTGCCATAAAACCAGTCAAGAGTCTTATGACCCAATTAACCCTAAAGTAACTTATTAGAGGGTATGGTACTATGCTGAGCACGTCCACTTTATTAGATACTTGCACCTGATGAACTAGACAATAATCCATGAAATGTTATGAAGTAATGAATATCTTAGCATTATAGAAGCCACATTTTGGGGACAGTTTTGATGATTCACTTGTAAAACGTGTCTGTGGAGATTCTCAGTTATTCAGGTCATGGTGGTCCCAAAGGGGCTTTTTCAAGAGGCAACTGGACTTTCTGGAGGCAGGCTGTTCTCCCTAACTTGGTTCCTTGCTTTTAGGAATTATTTTATTGCATAATCTCAATAATCTTTATAGTATCCACTGAATATGTGATATAATATAGCACTTAAACTGGAGGAGACAATTGTATAATTAAGGTAACTCAGTTTTAGCTAAGGAGAAGTATAAAAAAGAGGACTATATTTTTTCCCCAGCCCACAATATCACTCTCATGCTACATTCTTATTATATACTAATTAGTAGAGAGCAAATCCCTCTATTATGTGTATGTATAAGATTTCACCACGATGCTACATCACATTAATAAGAGTATTAATTAAGAGTAGGAGACTGGAGGCTAAAAACATTTGAAGAATGGTTACAGGAATTGGGTTTGTCTAATGTAATGAAATGACTTGCCTCCAGAAGTTGTATGTGCTCCAACACTGAAGGTTTCTAAGAAGAATTTTGGCAACCATTTGTCTGAATTGGTATAAGGTTTCCTGCTTGAGCAGAAGGTTGGACTAGAAAACCTTCAGAGTCCCTTCTAATTCTGTGACTCTATTATTCTGTTATATATTGTAATGTCAGCCAGCACCAGACGAGCAGGATAAGGTGGACAATTGCTAACATAAGATTATTTAGTGAACTTTTAGAAAAAATGAACTTTCAGTGCATTTGTTTTGTTATGTTTACTGAATGTAAACCATAACATTATGTTCAGAAATATTTCTTGAAGTTGTAATATTATTCTGTGGCAACAAAGACAATAAAATTTATATCACATAAGCTTTTGTAAACTGGATCTCATCTCACATTTGTTGAATTATATCTGTATACATCCGCCTTATTTTCTCTCTGTATATATATCCCTCCTTTTAGTTTTGATTTAATAAGTACACACAAAAAGAAGTTACAGTAATCACAAAAAGAAACAAATAAAATTACAAAAATATGTCAGATATCCATGGTTAAAATGGGTAGTTATACACATTAAATGAAATATGAAATATAATGTCTGCTTAGTATTTATTTTATGAACTATTTACATATGAATTTTTGTATTTACTTTATGCAGTCCATTATCAAAGATGATGTTACTTAGTTTGATCATTAAATGTCTGAGCTACAAATATCCTCTTCTGTCAAAACCTTTCTATGAAGGTCTTTTGTCCAAAAATACTAGTAAGAGAGAATGCTGAGAAGCTGAAACATTCTCCATTAATTTTTCATATCAGATTACTCCTTTTGGGTAGGGACTGGTCTGTTTGTCTACTGCAAGACATTATTGGCACAACATATAGTGTTTCATTCAAAAATAAGTGGTTACTCGAGCTCTCTATGTTGTGAATGATATTTTTAGTTTTTAGTAGGGCTATATCAATAAAGCAGCTGTTTTTAAGCTGGAATAATTATCTATAATTAAATCTGGGTGTACATCTCAAGATTCAAGAAATGGAAGTGTCGTTTTCCAAATTATACCATTTCTTCCTATATTTTAAAATGGCATTTGATGTAGCCTCAGCTGAAACAGGCTTAAAGGCTCCCCTCTAATAGTAAATAAAATGAAATAAATTATAAACAATAGTAAACCAGCTATTTCTTGATTCCATCAACTGTGTGCGATTGCAGAATGTTTACTGTAAAGCAATTCTTAAGCGTTATGATGAACTGTGAGGGATAAATACAGAATCCATTTTTTTAAGGCAATGAGATGCTTCTTATTATGACCTCAGTTATACTGATAAGATAGCAATTATACATTAGTGCATGAGCTCCTGTCATGAATCAACTATTGTTTGAGTCTTGTGGGAGCCTACTATAAATAAAATATGTCTCTGGCTATGAATATAATGCAATTCCTCCAACTAGCTTTTTTTTAAAGGATGATTAATCAAACATCGGGATGAGTTTTTGTTTGTATATCGCGTTTCATGTTGATGCCAATGCTATCTTCAAATGGCTAGACACTATCCATGAAAGAGCATCTGTCTTTTTGGACTCATGGTGCCTGCTGGAACACCAGGTAGAGCCTTGGCTTGAGGTGAATTTGCCCAACTTTGATTGCTGTGCCTATAACAATCTCATCTGAGTGATTGTAGAAGGATCTGATTAGAATCACTCATGCCCTGAAAATCCATATTATTAGACCACCACAATTTCCGTTATTTGGCAATGCCCTTAAAGACAAGATATAGCAAACCAGCCATCAATGGTCTGGCATTGAGATCCATGCACTTGTTCTACAAGCTCTGCATTACTTGCTGATTGGTTCCTTGGTTTCATTTAAGGTGCATGCATTAACCTATCAATTCCTTCGTGGCTTATTACCTAAATTCCGTCTGCTCCAATTAGAACTGACCCCAACCCTATAGATCTTGTAGCTTTCATCCTTTTATATTTGGAGACAGGGTAGGAGGGGGACTCATAGAAGACAATACTAGAAACAGCTGCTTTTCTGTGTATTGCTATGGAGATTTTACTCACTTTCTTTTCTGCTGGCCTTCAGGAAACTATAGAAAATGAGGGACATTCTTTTAACTTAAGCCTTGTCATATCTTTTTTTATTTACTTGTTTGTTTTAATTGTTCTTGTATGTTGTTCTCAGGCCTTCCTTGGAGGTTTTATGATGTTACTATTATTTGTTTTTGTTTAAAGTCTCATTATACTGTGCACTTTGTAAGCCACTAACAGTAATCAGTTTGCAGTGGGGTATAAGTTTAATACCCTAACAAATAATCATTAGCTAAAGTGAACAATAGCATGATAAAATACAAAATGGCTTTAATCTATCACTTCTAGCTCCTTTGGATTACTTAAACTGATATGAACTTCTCTCACTCCCAAGTTGTCTGCTGCAGTGTTAAATATCGACTGCTTAACGAACTCTATATTTACTTCTCACCATATCTGAAAGCAGCCTTTAACATTCACCTCTCGTCTGTGTGAAAGAAACCTGTATTTGCGGCTGAAGAACTGAAGCAAAAATACTAAGAACTAGATGGGGGATTTGCCCTTTAAAAGCCATGCCTAGTTTGACAAGGGAAACTCAAGAGGAACATGGAATAGAATTTCAATAACTTGGAGCAAGTCACAATACAGGCTGCTTTTATCCTCATGTTTTCAAAACTGAAATGGGGCTGGGGAGGAGGGGGAAGAAAGAGAGAATTTAAAGCCTATACAAACTTAATTGGATCAAGTTATTATTATATAATTTACATCTTTTATCTTGCTTCTCAACCCATGTCTTTCATGTTCCTTCAGTCTGATTTCTGCTTTCCTATCAATCACCAGGTGCTGTCTTGATAAAAAAAAAAATGCGATTTTTTTTTGCTTTTCTTTTATATCTTATGAAAGAAGTTCTTTGGGATGTCAAGTTCTGATGCTTTTTATTTGCTTATTTCAAAGTTTTGATCCTTTCAGAGAGATAGGCACCTGGCAATTTAGTTCTGTTATAATGTAATATGACCTTCAGGTGAAGAAGAAGTTGCACAGTGACCAAACAGTTTGCCTGCTTCCTGTCCTGAAATGCAGCCTTCTGACAACAAGGCCTGAAAATCTGGACCAAGCATTTAGAAGATTACCAGGAGATATTGTCTTCAGTCTCTCCCTCTCTCTCTCCCCACTCTTACTCTCTCATTTATTCCTTACTATCTCTATCTCTATGTACCTTTTTGTTTTCCTCTGAAGGACTTCTGATGGAGGTGGATTAGAAAAATTCTATGAATTAACCAACAAGAAAGTTCACCCTCACCCCACACAACTCCTGAATAAATTCTGTAACTGAGACCTATCCCCTGAATCTCCAAGAATACCTTCCCCTATTTGTTTCAAGTACAAAATAGAGACCTGCATTATAATTCAATTTCATCCTGTCAACAGTAATAGATGTGCTATACTCAGAAGTGGATCAGTCTCCTAACACAGAAAACACTTTTCAGAAAACATAAACATATAATCCTCTTTTGTGGTCAGAAATTTGATCTATAAAGATGTCTCATTTTGAAGGAAGTCCACCAGAGCTATTGGTTATTGGCTATTGGTATTACTCTTATTAGATTTTTTCCCCAGATTGGTCTGCCAAATGTATAAATTCAGCTCAGGGCTGGGATGGAACTATCATTGTTAGAAATCACTGGTATGTATGTATGTATGTATGTATGTATGTATGTGTGTATGTTTTCGCGGGTACTTACATGTATGGTATTCAGCTTTGTTTGGGTATTTTCCCATGTCATTATAGTTGTGCTTTTAAAGTTGTAGCAATGTTAAGTAGGCTCTCTGCTTAACAGAGAGATTAAATTAACCTATTCTAATTATTACCTACTTTTAAGGCTATTTTTCTATCATATCTTAGTCTTCAAATTTTTATTTTTATTTTTAAACTCTTTACATTTTTGAATTTTTTGCAGTGTGATCACTAATCCACTTTTAGTTATATTTCAGCTATGGTTTAGCTGTATTTTTTTTTAAAAAAAGCCCGAGCTGGGCCTCAGCTATAGGAGGGCCTGGCTGCTGCTTCTTTGTTGTTGTTGTTCGAAAGATCTTACTCCTTTAGCTGGAAGTCTAGCAATGCCTAGCTTTGATGTGATTTCTCTTATCTGATTTATTCTATTTTTGTCCACTATTTTTATTATTTTATCACTTTTATTTACTCATGTTCCCTGCTCTGTTGGGAGGGCAGGATCCTTGGTATACTTGTGAAGAGCTCTGCCATTGTTTGCATTAGGACTCGTTTCTTCTCAACTCCCAATTCCTTTTCCTCTGGATTTAGGACTTGTTTCAGTGACTAGACTTTATGCTATATTACACAGCTCCTCCTCTATTGTGCTACTTAATATAATGAAGACAAGGAAAAGGTGCAGATCTCTCACTGACTTGGTTCCTCAACCTTCTCTGAAGTAATCCAAGATTGAGGACTTTGTTTTAGTTTGGCCTCTCAGTTTGAAAGTTCCTGCTCCCTTTTGTCTGACTGCTGCCGGTTGTTGCGATCTTCCGACGGTTGAGGGCGTCATCCCCCGAGTTGAGAACAAAGGCTTATCTAAAACTATGGCCCCCAACCAATTCTTAAATGAGCCCACTCTTACAGAACTTTTGGCTCAGCAATGTTTCTTGGTTGCAGAAACTACAGCGAGCATTCAGCTCCAGCTTGATAAAATAATGAGTGCTTTAAACTACTTAGTTTCCTGGACTACCAATGGGAGCCCTGGGTTGACCGCTCGGCAGTCTGATGCGGTGGCAGGGTTCTCCCTGCCAAGCCTCAGCAAAAGCACTGGCCAATGTAATCTTACCAATAGTTCGAACTTTACATCTTTTGACGCAAACAGTCACCTGGTCTTACAGTCAAAACAGGTGGCCCTCATCATTAATCCCATTAATGGCAACTTACCTCTCTGGGGTTCAACACAGCTGGTGAGGGGCCATATATTACAGTGATTGGGGCTAAAAGCTGTTGATTTTAAGAAGGTTGAACTTTTACCCTCTCCTGAATACTGCACTACAGTACTACTCAGTTTTGACAACTCCAACACCCCAAAGCTATTTTTCAGAAGAGGATCCCTGTTAAGATCCTTCGGCATTCTGCCAAGAAGAGTCTTCAAAGATATGTCGATTAAGCCACTCTTGAGTAATCAACAAGTTGCCCCAAAAGATCCTCAGCAGCACACATTAATGTGCCAACCTTGAATGCCATCTCGGATACTACATCACGTACTAATTATATACCTATTCCTGCAAAACCTCCAGTTGGTGTCCTCTCAGATGGTAGCCTGATTGTTCCTCCTACAACCGGTCAAATTAACCCCCTGCAATGAGTAACATCTTACCAGGAAGCTTCCCTTGATTTGATCAGCTGGGAAGAAATGGCCCCAAAGGAAGCGACACCAGCCCAGGGCACCCAAGGTTCCTTAGTAAATAAGCCCTAGGTCAGTGCCTCTGGGATTCCATCTATTTATGAGACTTGTTAGTGTTTGGGGACAAACCCCCAAGCAGAGTGCACAGCAGCAGTCAAGCCAGGCAGGCAAATGAGAGAGAGGCTGGGCCCAAGAGTATACACACACTGGAGACAAAAACACTGTTTGTAGTTTTAAATAGTTATTTAATTCATTCAGAGTTTAAGCAGTGTCATTCAGTCCATATTTCATTATCCAATATATCCATCCAGTAACCTAGTCCATTAACTAGTCAGTATAATGTCCTTATCTTCTCCTTCCGATACCTTTCTCTCGAAGACAATGCTGAGTATGCACAGGATATCAGCTCACCAAGTAAACAGTCCTTGTGTTCAGTAGAGACGGTATCCAGCACAGTAGCCAACAAGCATTAACAAGCAGACGTCTCAAACAGGAGTAAACAGCAGGCAGCAGAGAGCAGAGAGACCAGCGACCAGACCAGACCAGACCAGTAACCAGGAAGTGTTACGTTACTCTCACTGCCTTATATTGCTGCTTGCAACCGCACCCTTAATTATCTAATTACATTGCAGTTTGGTGCTTAAAGCTACAAACACTTAAACCTAGGTTTATATATTTATTCACCCAAACTTAGTTGGTGTATCCATATACCCAACAAGACTGACTTATGTCAAGACAATTTCTGGAACCAGGAGGAGACACAGCTCTTCGACTCCTTTTGTGCGCTTCTACAATCAGAAAGGGCCCAAATCATAAAGTGTCTGGGTTCAGTCAAATCCAAGCTCTGCAGTCTTTCACTACTTCATAAGGATTCCCTTGGACTTCAGGGAGTCTATACTGATTTACTAATGGAAGCTCCCTTGGCGCTCTCTCCAGAATGTCTAATTCATAAATTTGAAGATCTAGGGCTACTTCAAACTCCGTCTGTTGATGCTGCTGAATACTTGCCAGCTAAGCAACTAATTAATGCCACAAGTATGAACTGGAGTGCGCTTAGAACCCTACAGCCCCATGAACAAGGCTCGCCTCCCCTCCCTCCTTCCCTGCCTTTGCCTCCCAAGAGGATGACCCTGCCACTTAACAACGGGTGTATCTTTTCGGATCCGAAGGGTGCTCTGGGAAAAATTAATCACACAGAATGACTATTAAATCTGGCAACACCCTCCCCTGCACACTTAAGTGTCTTTCGTGGAACATAGCAGGCAGGGGGAGAAGGTGTGGTACCACAGAATTCGCCAACTATATTCACTCATTTGATGTGGTCCTCCTTCAGGGAACCTGGGCATGCGATAAGATATCCCTTACAGGGTCTATGGTCATTTCCTTGGCCGCCACCAGACAATCTACAACAGGAAGGCCTAAGGGTGGTCTAGTTTGCTTGGTCTCTACTTCTTTGAAAGTGGAGAGTGGAGCTTCCCCCCGTGGCTCTTTAGCTATGGCGCTCCTAATTAAGAGAAGACATAGCAAACTGTTAGTGTTCAACGTTTATCTTCCCCCAACGATGAGGCAAGCTGATACTAAGGCTCAATGTGGCATGCTGGAGAATTACATTACTTGTATGGAAACTAAATTCCCAGTGCTGTACATTCTTATAGGGGGTGACTTTAATGTACGATTGGGAGTCCAAGTTCCCCCATTGATTGAGGCACTCTACTCCCAAGAAACCCTCCAGGCCACAGGACACCTGATTTCAGCCAGACATTCTAAGGATGAATTAACAAATTTTGCTGGCATTCAGTTAGCCCTTTTAGCAGCCCAACACAATAGGATAATTCTTAATGGGAGTACCCTAGTGATCTAGCTGGTGAGTTTACTTTTTGTTCCTCATGTGGGAGTAGTGTTATTGATTTTGTGCTGGTATCCCAGCTTTTTCTATGTGGACTGCCTTATGGAGAGTGACCACTACCCCCTGATTACAATCATTGGGCTTTCCTCAAATATACATCTTCCTAGGGGTCCCCAGATATTAGATCCCTATGTGGCCTTGTATACAAGGAGGATCAAATGGTCTTCTAATACTGAAAGAAAGTTCCACTCTTTTTTATCATCTCCGGAGTATCACAGCCTATACAATCAGGCCCTAACAAGTAGTGGCCCAGGGACAATCTCGGGCTTTGAATCACTAATTAATAGTGTTCAAAGGGAGCTAGGAGCTGTCTGTAGGCCGAGAGGTCCATATCCTTCAAGAAGTAATTCTTGGTTTGAAAAAGACTGTCTGATGCTCAGGAACCAGGTTAATTGGGTTTACCTGCTCTATTGTAATCGAGGGGATAAATGCCCACCAGAGGACTACTATCACTTGAAGCGGGAGTATAAAGGACTAATTGCTAAGAAAAAGAAAACTAAAGAGAGAGAGAAGTGGGATCTACTTCTCCTCTCCATTCAGCAGAAGAACACTCAATTATTTTGGCAAATTGTTGCCAGCTCCTTGCTAGGTCATCAAGAACTCCCTCTCTGCTGTATTTCCAACAGAGATTGGGAAAACCATTTCTTGGCAGTTTTTCAGGTATCAACAAGTTTGGCCATGCTTGGGCCACAGCTGTCTCCTGCAGTTCCTGACTGGCAACCCATGACTCATGCTGAGATAACCGAGTTTATCTCCAAACTCAAGTCAGGCAAAGCCCCTGGCCCTGATGCTATACCCCCTGATTTGCTAAAATCCAATCCTGAGTGGTGGATGCCAAGACTCTTCATGCATATCAATACCTCTGGCAGGATCCTTACCTCCTGGAGCTTAGCAATTGTTGTTCCGGTTTTTAAACAAGGAAATAGGAACAACCCAGCCGACTATTGCCCCATAAGCCTGCTCTCCATAATTGGAAAACTGTATGCTAAATATCTCCAATGTAGACTCACTTGGGTCGAGGAGTCTAATATTATTGGTGCTGAACAGATTGGGTTTAAAGCGGGCTGTGCCACACTGGACCACTGCTTTGTCTTAGTGCACCTGGTCGATAAATATACTACCATACCAGGTGGCAAACTTTTTACTGCTTTTATCGACCTAAAGTCAGCATTTGACTCAGTCCCTAGGGGATTGTTGTGGTCAAAACTGCTCAAAAGTTCTATCGATAGACGTCTTCTGTTTCTAATTAGATCCTTGTACAACCAGACCTCTAGTCAGGTCAGGTGTGGTTTGCAGGGAGAACTTTCAAATCCTATCCCGATTAAGAACGGAGTAAGGCAGGGTTGTGTTCTGGCTCCTCTTTTGTTTAATTTATTCTTATCTGACTTGGCCTTTCACATTGGACGCATTGAGTCCCACACCCCAAAGCTGTCAACTATGAAGATCCCCCATCTCCTTTATTCTGATGATGCGGCCCTCCTTTCATTGTCAAGGCCAGGTCTGAAAAGATTACTTTCTGCATTTGGCTCCTACTGTGCTGAGAACTACTTTTCCATTAATTATGACAAATCCAAAGTATTGGTGTTCTCTAGAGCCCGGAAATTGTATAACTGGGCTATCAAAGGTAATGCTATTAAGTATTTAGGTATTCAATTTCAGAACACCAGTGCTTGGACTAGACATCGAACCCAGGTGCTGAATTCGGCCTCCTGTAGTCACCAGAAGATTTTAAGATTTTTTTATACCCAAGGAGGCCAGTTTATTCCTTCTGCTCTGCATATTTACAAAGCCAAAACTTTGGCTCAAACTCTACAGAATCCCCATATGGATATGGGGCTTCAAGGATTGTATTGAAAGAACCCAGGCTGTCTTTCTTAGAAAACTTCTGGGTCTTCCTCCTTGTGTTGGTTTTGCTCCAATGTACCTGGAACTGGGCACTCGATCAGTCGAATGTATGGCGTGGATTAACATCTTTAAATAGTGGTTTCGGGTGCTCTTTCTGGCAGTTCCTGGTAGCTACCACTCCCTGGTGTTTGCTGACTTTCATATTTCTCATTGGTAGAGGAAGCTGAAAAAGAAATTATACCTGCTAGGTTTTATGGGGGATGCCCTGGGAGATTATGGCCTTAAGGACACCCAATGTAGGGTAGTCCAATGGCTTGTGGACATTGACTTGCAATATCTATGAGCCAGAGCTAACAAAACTTGCTCCCCTCTGATCTTCAGCCAATTTAATAATTACAGACTGAGGATGGCTTCCTATTTTTACACTCTAACCATTCCCAAGTATAGAAGAGCTTTCTCCCTAGCTCACTTTAAGTAGTTTCTTGCCCTCAGCACTACTGGATGGGCGATTTAGGAGGCTCATAATTAACAAGCGGCTATGCCCCTGTGACAGAGCTGAGGTTGAAACTGTGGAGCATGTCCTTTTATATTGCCCTATGTATAACAGAGGCAGATCTAAGTTACTGTCTCTCCTTGAAACAGACTCTTCTAGACCCAATGTTAGTAATTTGTTCTTATATTGTCTAGCGGATGACTCCTCATACATCACTTCTCAGGTTTCCAAATTTTTTTAAGAGCTGTAACCATCAGAGGAGAATGCTGTAATTCTCCTTAGTCAAGTTTTTGGTGACTAATTTTCCCATGTTCTTCTTTTGTTGTACTTGTGTTTTGGTCTGTGACTGCAAATAAAACATTATTATTATTATTATTATTATTATTATTATTATTATTATTATTAT
>NW_020769309.1:8927069-8979569 GCF_900518735.1 Pseudonaja textilis
ATTATTATTATTATTATTATTATTATTATTATTATTATTATTATTATTATTACTCTTGTTGTTGTTGTTATTATTATTAAATTCTGCTCAAACTCTTGTTGATTTCTATCATTTCTGTATTATAGCAAACAGTACTTTGGTTTCACTTGAGATCCATTCAGCATTATCCTGGATTTACCCTGATGTACAAAGTTCTGATCTAATAACATTTGTCCCCATTGGTTTCCAGGTCTTTTCCCAAACCATGGTGGACAATATTTGTGGAACCAAACCTTGCCATGTCTAGATGAGATTGAAGACTCATTGAAACAAAAACAAAGAGGAAGAAAGTGCTACTGTGTTTCCCCCAAAATAAGACAAGGTCTTATATTTGTTTGGACCAAATGACCCACTAGGTCTCCCTCCCTCTATCTGATTGTCCACAGACACAATGGTTTACAGGGTTTCCCAGGGCAGACACACTTTTCACCCCAGAAGGAGAAACGAGGGAGACTCAAAGTTTCATCTGCTTCAAAATGGGATGCTTTGAAATGGAGCTAATCCTCCATTTCAAAGCTCCCCATTTGCGAGCAGATAAAGCTTTGTCTCCCTCTGGGTGAAAAGTGTTTGGACATCTATTTTCCTCCATTCCCAAGCGGCCCATAGTGCCCAAACACATTTTTCCAAGGCGGATTAATGATGGAGAATTGAAGCTTCATCTGCTTCCAAATGGCATGCTACGAAATGGTGCAATTAGCTCTATTTCAAGTCATCCATTTTCAAGAAGATGAAGCTTCATCTCCCTCTGGGCGAGAAGTGTGCAGCAGAGCCAGGTGGAGGCAGAAATACAGGGGGGAGGCAGATGGTTCCAATTCCCACTACATCCCACAATCTCTCAGCTTGCCACCTCTGCTGGGCAGGTGCCCACATGGGGGTTCAGGATCACATGAGCCAGGCAGTTGCCTCTCATGAGCCAGGCAGTTGCACAGCACACCCAGATTGCCTGTCTCCTCTCCACCTCTGCCTCTGTGCTTTGGTTTTTCTATGCTGTGCCAAGGGCCTGTTTCTGGACACTATCTGCCCCTGTGCAGTTGCTGCCACTTGTTCTGGCAAAGTCCATCCCACTGGGCTTATTTTTGGAGTAAGGCTTATATTAAACCTACCCTAAAAATCAGGCTAGGGCTTATTTTCATGATGGGTGTTATTTTTTTTGGGGGGGGGGGGGAACATGGTAGCTAGTCATTTACTCAGTTGAAGGTAGCTATATGGGGAGATTTCTTTTTGATTAATATTTTCATAATTAGTCAGGGCATCTCAGTAGCAATAACATACCTTAAATATTTGTAGGAAGTTTGAATAGTGTCTTGGTTCATTTACTACAGATTCATCCAAATATGATTCATAATGGATGAAACGATTCATCCAAAATATTCATTAATTAAGATGATAATGTCAATGCCATTGCCCTGAGTTTGTTATTCATGATGGTTATCTATTTATTTATTTAATCTATCAAATTTACATAAGGCTACTTGACTCCATAGCAACAGATTCCACAAGAAACTATGCTTTATTGATAGTAACAGAATCTTAAAAGCTAGACTATATTTTCCCCTTCTTTTTCCTTGTACCCCAAGGAATTAGGATGGAGCCAGTTTGAGTTTCTTTTTAACACTTTCCTTTTTTTCTTAGGCTTAAACTGTGTTTTCTATAACAGTTACTGCACCCTCAATGTAACCAGTACCTTCAGTTGGTAGAGAGAAGCAGGAAGGCAACCTCAAAGAAAATATTCCCCCCGCCCACAAAAAAAACATTGTAAAAACAAGGAGACCAGAAGCATTCTTTAAATCTTGAGAAGATTTAAAGTACTCCATTTGCAAGCAGCCAAAGCGAGACGGTAAAGGTTCCCCTTGCACATACATGCTAGACATTTCCAGCTCTAGGGGCCAGTGTTCATCTCCGTTACAAAGCCGAAGAGCCAGCGTTGTCTGAAGACCTCTCTGTGGTCATGTGGCTGGCATGACTAAATGTTGAAGGCACACAGAATGCTATTACCCTCCCACCAAAGTGGTTCCTATTTTTCTACTTGCATTTTTACATGCTTTCAAACTGCTAGGTTGGCAGAAGCTGGGACAAGTAATGGGAGTTCACTCTGTTATGAGGCGCTAGGAATTCGAACTGCCAAATTGCTGACTTTTCTGATCGACAAGCTCAGGGTCTTAGCCTGCTGACTTAGCAAGAGACAACATTTAAAAGAGACTCAGGCTCACTCTCTCCTAAATCTATGGATGTATGAGATGGTGGAGGAGAGGCACAGCCCTGTTTGAAAGATTGAGGCATGGCAGATCAGGAAATACATTCTACAGGAAGATCGGAACCATAATTTATTGAGATAGACTGCAATAACAGCATCTTGCAAGTCTAATTCTGCTCTTCCTCACAACTGGCCTACAAAATGAGGAGACAATTTTGGTTGTAGAAGCCCCTTGGACTTTCATCAGAGCTGTAAGTCCAGGAAAACCAAAGTGCACACCTGTTCCAAATGGGGAAGTCCTACTTCACCCAGGACAAGATAGGAAATCATTGTGATCATGTAGTCTAGCTACTCAGTCTTGCCAGGATGGAATCTGTGTTTGTTTCTCCACATTCAGGCCCTCACAACCTCCAAACATGGGGATAAGACTTTGACAGCTTCATTTAGTCATCCAAGAATTGAAATGTAGAGGTATCAAATGCTAGGTATCATCGGCATATTGATGATGCCTCATCCATGCTATTGGATGACTTCTACCAGTGATCTCATATAGATGTTAAACAGGATAGATGAGAGTCTGATACAGCTTCATCCCTTACATTGGTGGCAGATCTCACTGCTCTAGTTTACGTTCTACAATTATCATTTCTTTTACAGCTAATGATTTTTTTTAAAATGTAAATGATAAACAACTTATGAACATTTAGAGAAGACAGGGAACAATTTTGCTGTGTGCCTGCTTCTTTGATGCAAAAATACTGGACCCCATTTTTTGTGTGGCCTTTTTCTTTCTCATATTAATGAGCAGATTGCAAAATCAGCATGGCTTTGACTGAAAGTAGTTTGTAAGCTGGTTATTTTTTGAAAAAGCAGAGAAGTAGAAACTGTAATTTAAGGAGCTATATAGAAGATATGTAAGAAATATGTCACAAAATAACAAATATCTTGTATTAGGCATTTTTAAAAACAATATATTATCCTTTAAAAGATGTTGAAGTTGTACATTTATGCTACTAAATCCTAAAGTTTAACTACCAGTATGTGTCATGTGAAAAGGTTCTTCCATTATTGTGCCCTGAATCTATCAACATTCTTTCTTTTGTCACATTCTTACTGGAATGTGACAAAAAATTGTTTCCATCTATTTTGTCAAACCATGCATAATTTCTGTGCAGATGTGGATAGTAACCTGAATGGTTTTGAACAAGAAAAACTAATTAAGGATATATAAGAGCCGTGGTGCTGCAGTGGTTGGAATACAGTACTGCAGGGCTAACTCCAGGAGTTCAATTCTAAGCAGCTCAAGGTTGACTCAGCCTGCTATCCTTCCAAGGTTGGTAAAATGTGGATCTATTGGGCACAATATATTAACTTTGTAAACTTTTTAGAGAGGACTGTAAAGCACTGTGAAGCAGTATATAAGTCTAAATGCTATTGCTATAGTTCTGAATGGTCCAACCACAGAAGGGTTGGATACAAATATTTATGTAAAACTGAAATTATATTTTTATTTAATGTATGCTTATCAGTCTGAGTGGTTTAGAAATATGACTGGAAGGCATTGATGCCATCGTATTTTTCCTATGGACTTTCCATAAGTATTTTCCTGGTCACCATAGGAACAAAATACTTTGGTCCTTCATCACTGCTTTTATATTCTTGTGACTGCAGCTGTTGCTTCAGCAACTAGAGATTACATGCTCTAATGGAGCTGTCAGTGTGCTGTCAAGGCCTCCATGATCCCTATCTGACCAGGCTTTCTTCAACCAGGAGACAGATCTCCTTTGGCACTGGAATGCATTTGTCAGTCCGAGAAACCAACAATTCTTCTTGGACTCTTCTCTGGGAACAAATCTCTTTTTTGTGGTGTGGGTTTATATAGAGTCCCCAAAGTTCATATCTAAAACTTGCTGAAGAAATCTGGGCCTCTAACAGCCCCAGTGCAGGCAGAGAAAGTGAAGAAATATTGATTTTGACTAGGCTGAATTTCAAGTCTTTAAACTAAATAATTCATAGCCAGTTCTGTGATCAATGCAAGATCAATTAAGTGTCCTTCTCCCAGCAGTACTTGTGGGATTGTAAATGCAAAAGTCTTACAGTATTTTTTTTAAAAAGGACTGTCCACTTTCCCCCTCCATTTTCTGTACTTGAGAAGATTCTGGCAAAGGGATAGGAACATCAAGGAAGATCAAAGACTTTTCTTTGTTATGACTTCTCAAAATCTAGCTAGAAAGCAATACTATGAACAATGTACTGACTTGTAGCCCATCATTAGCCCAGACATATTATCTTGCTATAAATATTGTTTATACCTTAACTCTTTTCTTGCTGGGTAAAATCCCAGGACAAAACTCAAATGCTATTTCTTATTAACGGGTAAAGGGGAAGTTTGTATGTGTACACAGTATTTACACATATGCACCCATACCCAGGGGTGGGATTCTACCGGTTCTGTTCGGCTCTATAGAACCAGATGTTAGGGCTCCCAATAGTTTGGAGAACCAGTAAAATGCCCCCCTGGCTGGCCCCGCCCCTCTTCACCTGCTTCTCTGTTCCCTGCCCAGTCAGTCCCTATTGCACATGCACAACACCGTACACATGCGCAACATGCCTGCAGCCTGCTTTTGCCCGCCAGGCCAGCCATTGCTGCCTGCCTTTCGCTCCTGGGCAGAAGAGAAGCAGCCTGGTTGAAACCCATTTCTGTCTGCTGCCCGGGAGCCATTTCCCAAAGAGAGGGGCCTTGTAAGCTTTTCACTCTGTTGGGAGAGGCTCTCCCAGCAAGAGCAGGTGAAAGAAGCAGCCAGGAGCTGATCTGCCTACTCACAGATAAGACTGCCTTCCCCAATGTCTCTGGGGCTCCCTGGGCCTCACCCAGTCTACCTAGCTGCACTTCCCAACATCCCTGGGCTCAGCTGGCCAGCTAAGTTGCCATGCAGTGCTCTCCCAGCTCTTCTTACCACGTGGCAGGTGGAGGACTCGGATGCTGCCCATAAGCAGTGCCATCAAATGGGAGGCAGCCAGGTGCGCCGCCTCTGCTGCCCATGGAGTTGCTTTGGGAGGGCTGGGGAAAGTGTATGTGTGTGCTCATGGCCCTGCTTAAGCACATGGAAGTACTTAAAGCAGCAGGGCCATGAGCACCCGCCGCCCCAGCCATCGCTGCACATGGAGGTGCTTTGGGAGGGCTGGGGTGGGGGGTACTAAAGGCCCCACTTCAGCCGCATGCCTTGTGTCACTCCACCTATGTGGAATTCTTAGCCTTGGCCTTGGCCTTGGTCTTCCCTGGCGACCCACTCAGAGCAATGGTCAGGTTATTTCCCTGACCATTGCTAGCATCAGCAGCACCAAAAGAAAGCGGTGTTCCCACTCCACTGCAACGTTTGTAGGCAGCAACTGCCGCCATTAAGAGGAGTGGCTATGGCAACTTCCCTCCTCCACCTGCTTCTCCCCTCCTCACCTGCCACCTCCCTCTCGGCTTCAGTCCTCCAGGGGCAAGTCCAATGCTCATTGCAATCGTGCCACTTTAGGCAAGGTCCCCCTCTGTGATTTCGCATCCCGGAAGTGCCAACAGAGCAGGGGAATGAGGACCTGTGCAATTGAAGCTGAGAGGGAGGCGGCAAGTGGGGGGGAGGAGGAGGTGGAGGGGGAAGTTGCCATAGCAAATCCTCTTAACTGGCAGTTGCTGCCTACAATGGTTGTAGCAGAGTGGAAGTGCCACTTTCTTTTAGTGCTGCTGATGCTAGCAAAGGTCAGGAAAACGACCTAACCATCACTCCAAGTAGGTCACCAGGGAAAACCAAGGCGAAGGCTAAGAATTACACGTAGGTGGAGTGTCACATCCTGGAAGCGCCAACAGAGCAAGGGAATGAAGATGTGTGCAGTTGGAGCCAGATTGCAGGAGAAGAATTTGTTTTGGTGGGTGGTGCTCGGAGTGGCCCACTGACCCCTTTCCTCCGCTGTAGTCTGGCACTCTGTGTGAGCATAGAGAGCTGTCCTTGACCTCCCTCTTCCCAGGCTCCCTTCCCTGTTTCACCTGCCTGCTCTCCCTCACATCCTTTTTCCCCCCACCCCCCGGTGATGGCTTCTTCGGCGCCTCCGGGTTCCAACTGGGGCCTGATCATGAACATTGTGACCAGCAGCATCGGTGTTAGAGTGTTGACGATGCCCTTCTGTTTCTGACAGGCATTAATGGTTATTATATAAAATATATAGGTGGAATATTCACCTTAGGAGCAGTAGCATGGCTTGCTTGTTATATTGCTCAAGGTTTATGTATCATTTTTTAAATTCTTATTTCATATTCTTTTTAAATTGAGTTATATTGTCTGTTCTTAGAACATCTATCCTGTATTATTGATATAAAAGAGGATAGCATATGTAAGAGTTTTCTTGATACATGAATTCCATGGTTCGTTACTTCTTTAATGATTTCTCTCTCTTATATTGTCTGGTCATGTTTGTTATAACCTGGCACTTAGACACCTGTTTATCTATGTGTCTTGTCTGACAGGCACAAAAATATAGAATTTGGGATTAAACTTTGTTTTATAAATTGAAAAATTACAAACTATTTCTGTTCATCATTAAAGTAATCTTATATCTATATGAGAGTCATATAAATCTTATTTCTTTTTTTCTATTTTTCCTTCCCCCCTCACCATTGCCATGGATGTTGAGAGTCTTTCAGATTGTGAAATCCAATATAAAGTAGATTTTAGAAACATATGCCCCAGCTTGTTTCATTTTAAGAAATTATTTGTGTGTTTAAGCTCCAGATACATTCCTTAGGAGCCATTTTGGTGTAGTAGTTAAGGCACCAGGCTTGAAACAAGGAGGCTGAATTGTAGTCCCACTTTATCCTAGTGCCTAATCCCACCTTAGGTCCAAGCCAGCTGGGTGACCTTGGGCCATTCATTGTTTCACTAGCCCTAGGAAGAAGGCAGTGGCAAATCCTCTTGCCAAGAAAATTGCAGGGATGTTTCCAGGAAGATGTTAGGATTGACTTGAAGGCACACAGAAAAGATAAAGTTTGCATTACGTGGCTTTACAAAATAAAAAGCCCCGGAATATGTTTTTTACAGTAATTAAGAAAAAAATGAACATTCTTTTCCGGTCGAGTTCTTCTTTGTGGTGGCCATTTCTGACCACCGCTGCAACCGCCTTCAGGAAAGGGAGTAATGGCCAGCTGGGGAGGAGAGATGTGGCTCTCCTCAACCCTGCTGGCAGTCTCCCCCCTCTTCACCACCTCTACGGGGTGGCTTAACCCCGAAACCAGCCAGCTCGGGGTGTTCCAGCGGCGAGCACAGATCAAAGCCTCACAGAGGTTTTGGTCTGTCGCTGAAGAAGCTCAAACCAGAAGGAGGAAGATAAGAAGAGAAAGTTTTGGTTGACCGGGTCAAGCAGCAAAAGCAACAAATAAGGTACCCTGGAATTGAAACTATTAAAAAACAATAACATTGTTCTCTAAGAAGATTTTTAAGCTGCGAAGGAGAGAGAAAAGGGAAAAGATTTGGTTTTCTCCTTTTCCTATACTGACAGCTAAGAGACTTAAGCAAGAAATTGGAAAAAAATCCACTTTGACATCAATAGGCATTTTAATGCTGAAAATAAAAAGTCAAAGGAATAATAAAGATTTCTGGATAATTAAAAGCTTTTGAAAACAGGAAAGGAGAGAGGAAGAATAAAAGGGCAGGATCTGGAAGGGAGGAGACTGCCTGGAATTAAAAAAGAACTTACAGCAAAATCTCAACAAGACTTCCAAAAGATACATTCTAACTGAAATATCGCAACAGAAACCCCAGGAAGAGAAAGTCGAAAAAGAAATAAGAAGATATAACTCGGGACTATCTGGATTACATGATAATTTCTGGATTCTTGGTTATTGTTTTGAATGACTAAAATCAATCAGATGGTTGTTTAAAACTGTTTAAAATAGCTCCACTTTTAGAAGAACTGAAAATGGAACTTAAAAAGTACAAAGAAGATGTACAAGAAGGGAGAGGTTCTTTTGGCTTCGTATTTCAGCTTTTAGAAATGAAGATTTGGAATTATGAGAAACAACAGGAAATGCCTGCAGAACAAGAAGATTGCAACAAAGAAGAAGCCATCTTTAATGAACAAGTAATCTTAGATGGGGGAAAAAAGGAAAGAGCGGGTGAAGAGAATGGAAAGTTTAAGATTGGGAAAAACAACCCCCCCCCCCCCCCAAAAATAGAGTGAAAAATAAGTGTAAAATCAGAAAGCAGCAGAAGTGGGAAATGCAGAAGAGAGAATTAGAAGTAGAGAGACAAGGGGGTAAAAAGGGGAGGGAGAAGATGAGAGGGAAAAAAGAAAGGAAAAGAAGTATTAAAGGACAGAAGCAAAATATAGAGAGACAGTGCCTATTTAGAGATAATGGGTGAAAACTTAATGGAAAAGGGGATTCTGCAAAGGTATGTAAGATAGTATGGTTATATTAGAAGCAGAAATAATTTTAGAAAATATGAAACAATGTATGATTAAAATGTCTGATAAAATAGCTATCATAATCCAGTGGAATGCTTGTCAATAAATAAATGTAACAAAAGGTATATTTAATGATTTATAAAACATATGTGAAGAGAAATAAGGGAAAAATTAATTATGGAGATTATATGTGTTTTTAAGGAAGTATGATATTTAATTGAAAAGAAGTGTTAAAGATGTTAAGATTTTAATGATTATTAATGATAGAACTGCACTGGAATGGAATGAGGATTTATAATTACATATATTTACAATCTTTCTTTTTTTAAAAAAAGGAATATAGTGTGTATTATAAGAATGTACCAAGCAGAATTCGATTGGAAGTTATGTATTATGTATTATATTGAAGGTCATAAACTTAAGGTATATATTGAAGTTTAAATAAGAGTTGAATGGATGTAATTAAAAAATATAAAGGGGTCATACTCCAATTAGTAACTACAGGAGAAAATTTGTTTAATGAGAAAAGATAATATGAAATTGAAACAGAACAGACAAAAGTATAAATATAATGATTTGAATTGAGATGAGATAATCAAAATAAAATTGAGAAAATTAAAAGAGGGGAAAAACTATATAGAAAATGTAAAATAGTATAAGATATGGAATAGAATAAAAAAAGGAGCATGAAATTGAGTTTTGTGTCTGTATAAAGTTCAACCCGGGACCATGCTATTTTCAAAAAAGATGTTTTAGTTGTATTTTGTATGTGTGAAAACCCAAATAAAACTTTATTTAAAAAAAGAAAAAGAAAAAAATGAAGTGAAATTGCCCGTCCAATGAATAAGTGGCATACATATTATAATAAATGAATATGCAGCTTCCTGAAATTCCCAGCCATTGCAACCATTGTTTAAAAGTTGCTCTTTTTTAATAAAAAAATCAATATTTACATCAATATTTATAATATTTACATACAAGGTATGCCCAGCCAGCCACGTGACCACCAAACCATACCCAGTCAGCAAGCCATGCCCACCCAGTCATCTGATGACCAAGCCACACCCACAAATTAGGCCATACCCACAGAACCAGTTGTTAAGAAATTTGAATCCCACCCCTGCCCATACCTACACACACTCATATGAGGGACAGAGATTTTCAGTCATGCCTATTTTCTGTTTCACTCTCTGATTATCATGTATTATAGGAGAATCAAGACTTTTTACCTTTGATTTTCAACATAACATTTTGTGTTGGTTACAGTTTCTTTCCTGAATTTGATAAAGAGAGTTATAAAAGCAAAAGCAGAATGATTTGGCTCTGCTTCAATAGTTGGGATATAGAATGATTGTCTGAACTCCAAAGGTAATTGCCGTACAATCCTGAAATTAGTGGATGGCTTTAATTGACTCTGCTAGGATTTGATCCAACTAGTTATAATATTTCTTCTAAGATTTGCAAGTGGCAAATCTTCAGCTGTGAAGTACTTGGAAGGGTAGCTATCAATGCAAGCCTAAGGCTGATCATGTAAAATTTTTCCCATTATCATCAAACATACTTTTATCAATTTGATTAGAGATATAAGTTTTGCCTATTTATTGATATGTCATCAAAATGCATACATACAGAAATGATAACAATTGCATTCTGTATCTGTTTGAGTAATTTTTCTGGTATTAAAAATAAAAAAAAATACTTCTGTTTATACTGGTTCCAATACTGTACACGATAAGCCAGTTTTACAAACATTTCTACAAAACCTAATATTTCTTTCTTTCATCCTTATGACAGTTTCATAATAATAATAAAAAATTCTTCATGGATGGTGTGAAAAACATAAGCAATGTTAACCATAAAAGATAAGCAAATAGAAGGGAATTTTTAAAAGAAATTATGCAAGCTAGATCAAAACATAATTAAATTACAGATTCCAAGCAGCAAACAAGAAACCTGGCATATGGAATGCCTTTTTAAATCGAACTTTTTGTTGCTCGCCAGCAGGCCATCAACAAATAAACTTGATAAATCTCTCTCAGCAGGGAATCCAAATGAAGCTGCTGAAAAGGTCTTATTAAGTTCCCATGAAATGTTCATCAAATTATAAACATTAATCCCTATCATGCTTGTCCAGAAGTTTATATATAATCCTCACATACTTTAATTTCAGATCTGCAGTAGTTTAAATGGAAACAGCTAACAGTATCCTTTAAAAGCAGGGGTGGGATTCTACCATCTGTTCACCTCTGTAGAACCACCAGGGGTGGTCTGTCCACCTCTGTAGAACTGGTAGTTCTGAAGAGCAGCAGACAGAGAGCATATATAGAACCGGTTCTATGTCTGCGGCTGTTTTGGCCCACCCACCCACCTGGGCTCTTACCTGACCTTTATTTCCTGCTTTTTCAACCACAGCTGCTTTGTGCAACATAGCTGCAGTTGAAAAAACAGGAAAAAAAAAGGGCTTTTCCAACCACTAAGCACTTGCACTAAGTGCTGCTCAGCTGTCTGGGTAGCTCAGCAGGTCGTAAATTGCACTCTCGCACGTACATGTGCACGTGATGCTGAGCAACAGAACCAGGTGTTATACCGGTTGGTTCTCATCCCTGCCTCAAAGTATTAATTGATTAGTTAGCCAACAACCTTTTTTAAAAAAAAAATAGGGCCATGTAGCTGCCGTTTTGTGAATGGGCAAGCTACCCCAGAAGAGCATATCCAGCATATTCTGAGTCATCTATGTTGGGTCAAATGTAATATATACTATCTCCTACATTTCAATTAAAATAATTTGAGTCAAAACATGACTCAAAATAATTTGAGTCAAGTCACAAGGCACATACAAACTTACTTAGAAATCTGGAGACATTAATTTCAGATCTTGAGATTAGTCGATAGAATGTTTGCATGTGTGTAAAAAAAAAAAAACCCACAATAGAAAATATATAATTTGAAGAGAGGTTTTAAGACTTGAAGAATGCATCTACATGAATCTGCTCTGAAAAGTGAAATGAAATGCAACTGTTAAATTGCTTTGCCTGTTTCATATTGTTCTAGCTCCTTTCTTTGGCATATTCAGTAACTGGAAATGATAATCTTTAGTGTTACCTTCATTGCCCAAAATACCACTATGCATTTCAGAAATTTTTTTAGAAAATAAAAATGATGATAATTTCAGCCATTTGCTAGCTCAAGAATTCTGGGGTTAAAGTCCGCAAATCATAAAGGGGCTATAGTTCTCCACATCTGATCTACCCAGGAGAAGAACAAAGGTATGCAGAAATAGGAAGGAGACTCATGTGGGTTGAATGGTCTAGATGTTATGGCTGATTCATTCTGATCACTAGTTAATGGCTATCAATGGTTATGTTCCATGTAGCTGCCATTTTGTGAATGGGTAAGCTACCCCAGAAGAGCATATCCAGCATATTCTGAAAATTTCAAACATGTACATCAAACAAAAAACAGATTGGGACTCTCTGGTGTAGGAGATATAAATTAAAAGGCATTTTAACACTGCAGAATCAATCATCTGAAACTGTCCTATGAGACTAAGTAATAGCAGCAGAGGTCATCCCAAAAAACAATTCTGTTGGCTTGTCAGCCTTTGCTTAGGTTTCTTAATTGTTGCCTTTAAATTCTTCAGGCTCCGGTAGATAAATCATTGACCTGAATCTGTAGTTATTTTTAGAAAGGTGTAGAGTCTTCTGTTGTTGTTGCTAATTCTTGTATTCTATATAATCATTATCCAGACCTTGGTAGTATGCTTGTATATCTTTGGAATCTTAAGAAAAAAATATGATGAAAATTAAACCTTCCTGCAAATAATGGGGACTGTTCTTTGTTATTTCTTCAAAATACATTGCTATACATTGAATGTTTATTAAAGCTATTCGGGGCGGGGGGGGGGGGGGGGAATAAATGTATGTCTATTGATCCTTCCCTTGAAAAGGAACAAACAACTTTTATGAAAAGGTTTATATGTCAAAATCTTAAACCAATTGAACTTATGCTCCCAAAGGTATTTCCATAATGTAACTGGGCTTTGTTCTTCCCTTGAAGATGTTTTGCTTCTCATCCATGAAGCTTTTTCAGTTCTTGGATGAGAAGTGAAATATCTTCAAGGAACAAAAAAAAAAAGTCCAGGGATAATCTCCATAGACATTTGAATTTTTTCTCTTATTTCAATACATTTATGGACCTGATTCAGTCAAAGTAATCCATGTATGTATCAAAATGAATTGAGCATAGTGTTCACTATCAGGCCTTTTCTATATATGGTAATGTGGGAGAAATAAACAGAGATGTATCTTTGCCCCTTCCCTATTTAATGTTACATAAGTTCATTGGGTAAGGAACTTTCAGAACCAAACCAATGATTTGGAATTGCAACTGTGAATTTGCTGCTATATCTTTATGCAGATGATGCAACCATTATTTCTAGACCCCAATTGGCCTTATATGTGCTCTTAACACCTTGGTGTGCTACTGTGGGGAACACCACAGTGTTCTTCTGATAAACTACCAGAAGATCAAAACAATGATCTTCACTAGCACATTCTGGGTGCACCAATAGGTAATAGAGGAGCCAGAGAGTTGAGATCTTTAAATTATTTAGATGAGATCATTTAAGACATAGGGTTGTTGAGTATAAACGTTGTCTCTATGGTCTGCAGTCATTTTAAAGTGTTTTCACACTAAAGGTAACAACATGTTCCCATGGCTTTAAAACTATTCACAGCTAATTCTCTGGCTCAGCTGCTTTATAGTTTTCAGTTTAAGTTTCCCAAATTATAAGTAAGTTTATAAGAACGTTGCCACATGCCCTAAAATGTATATCCAACATAATCTAAAGCCTTGGGATTATCCAAAAGAGGGTCAGGCTAAGGTTTTGGCTATTAATTATTAATTACTAGCTTAAGTGTCACCATTTCCCAACTGGACCAACTCCACCCACCCTGTCTGATAAAACCCAATTTTCATGGTAACAAGTAGTTCTTCTTGTGGCCTTTCTTTAGAGTCTTGACAATTTGTTGAATTCATTCATTCATTCAGAAAGAGACAAGTCTTATTCCCAAATTTATTTCAGCATCGTTAAAATCCCAGATGAAAGCCAGATAATTATATCAAACTATTAATCTCTCCATCATAATCAAGGTTCTTTTCAGGGGCAGATTCAGCACTCCCATTTACTAAATTTTATGTAAATAGGCAAATTTGCTGTTATGATGGGGATTCAGCAACATCAAGCTTTCATATATTGTTACATTATATTATAAATTGATATAGTATAACAATATTCAAAGAAGTCTAATTTTTCCTCTGTTGTCACATATTCCGCATCAACTTGAGGTATGTGTTGATGTTCTTCTATTAGATAATGAAAGTCCTATCATATACAGAATAACGTAGCCAACTGTACTACAACAGTGGTGAATATGCATAAATAATTAATCTCAGGATTATATTAATAAGTATTCTATTTCTCTAGAATATTTCATAGAAGTATTTCAGCCAGTTGCATTATGTGGAACCATGTTCATCTAGGAGAGAGAAAGAGAGAGAGAGAAATTTTCATCATCATAATTCTTTTTGGTTATGAATGAATACCTCCGAGTTTTAAATTTTATAGAAGGTTTTATGTTTATATAGTCAAATTATTGTACATAGATATTCTCCCTTGTTGGCTAGAAATTTAAAATTGTGAGAATCCCAGGTTTCTCCTTATGCAATTTAGAGTTGATTGTACAACTGGGTTTATTCCTTCCATTCCTGATTCTTTAACTTTTAAAATACTGTTATTGTTTTTATTGATGTAACAAGTTAAAAATGTTATAATCAAACTTCATTTTTATTTGCCAAAATGCCTCTGGACCCAATATAGTAAAACAGTGCATGGGATTGCAAGTATTTTACCTGTTCCTCCCTTCCCCTCTCTCCATCTGGGTATTTTTCCTGTCAGTTTGCCTCAGTTACCTTAACAATCTCAGGAGAGAGAAAGCTTTCAAGTTATACATATATCAGCTCCCAAGAAATTAATTATATAAAAAAATAAAGAATCTGATCTGACATTCCATTATACATAATATCTTAGATGTGCAGGCAAATACAACAAAGGAAGAATAAGGCTTTTAGCATTCATATAGCAAAAACACATGACAGGTCAAAGTAGATTCCTGGCTAAAAGAATTGTCTACCTTTCAAGTTTCTTGAAAGACTCATGTCAAGGAAGATTCTCAGTTATCTTGGTAGAGTTGTCTGGAAAATTGAATCACAGCAATTGCACTTATTTTCTTGTTGGTTTGAGATGTTTCACTACTCATTGAAGCATTCTATTTCTCGAAACACCTGTTCCCCTTTTTACCCCTTTCCCAAATTTCAGTTTTTTCTTGAAATTTTCTTGAAATGCTGAAGCTGTGGGTAGATGTTAAATCCCACTTGTTTCCCACTTGTTTCAGCAGGTTTTGCTGAAAATCTGTGTTTTAAAACAATCCTTTTCCTTCTAAGAGAAGGAGAAATTGGGGGAATGTCTTTTTGCCTTGATGCCAAAATCCAGGTCTTACCATGAGGAGCTGAGTTCAGACTCCATTTGCCTATTTAGAAATATGATTTGCTTTGCTTGGTAGGGTACCTTAAAACAGCAAGGCTCCATCTACAGGACTTTAAGATCCTAGAGGAAGATCAGGATATAAATGTAAATGTAAAATATAAATATAACCCTTGACTGAGTATTGGTACACTGTTTCTGTCTGGGATGGCCATTCTCTTCCATCAAGTACTCAGCTTTGGGAGGGACACACATAGAGTAGTGAGAAAGGAATTATACAGGTGGTGGCTAATCTTATCTTGGGGAAGGTATGTAGGGCTTTAAAAGTGATAATTAGTACCTTGAATTACATTTGGGAGCACATCAGTAACCAGTGCATCTCCCACAAAAGAACGTGCACAAGTCTTAATTTGTACAGAACTACATGGACCTTGGCATTTTGAACCAACTAAAGTTTCCAGATACTCTTTAAGGGCAGCCCCCATATAGAGTCCAAATGGAAGGTAATTAGGGCATGGCTTACTGGTAGCACAATGTTTTAGGAATGGGTGTAATTGAGGTGCAACTCTAAATTGTACAAAGCAGAGGTGGCATTCAGCAGGTTCTGGAGAACTGGTAGCAGAAATTTTGAGTAATTTGGAGAACCAGCAGATACCACCTCTGACTGGAGATTTTACAGTATCCTTCCCCTGCATGCCCACCAAGCCACGTCCACAGAACCGGTAGTAAAAATTTGAATCCTACTACCCAGAACTACTAGTTCTACCGGTTCTGTAGGCGTGGCTTGGTGGGCATGACAAGGTAAGGATACTGTAAAATCTCCAGTCAGAGGTGATATTTGCCGATTGTCTGAACTACTCAAAATTTCCGCTACTGGTTCTCCAGAACTGGTCAGAACCTGTTGAATACCACCTCTGGTACAAAGGCTCTCTTGGCCACAACTGCCATTTGGTCCTCAAGCAGGACTTGTGAGTCCATTAAACTTTGAGATTATTCATTTGGTATGAGGCAGTGCAACCATACCCATGACCAAAAATGATAATTCTCTAAGAAGCATTCTTATCTTCCCTTCTCTACAGCATTGTCCTGGGTTTTTTTTTAAAAAAAAACATGGTAAGAAGTAGGGTTTGTGCAAGGCATAGAAACTAATGGTGCAGTACTATATTATATTAATTATATATTAAGTAGTATAATTTCATTTTATTTTAATTTATAATATAAAATGGTATCGATGCCTCAATCTGCACTGAGAACAGTGCAACCTGTCTTGTTGGTAGATAAGAATTGCCCTCCTGCGGGGAGGGGGGTGTATTTTCCCCTCTGAATTCACCATTCCTAACAGCTGTTAAAAGGCCCCCAAAAGGTTGGCATAACAGATTGGTAGCAGTGACTCACAAAAGATATTCCTGCAGAAGATACAATGTGGGCATTGTAATACCAGCTGTCAGTTCATCTCCATTTTTCTGTCCTGAGGGCAAGAATCAAAGAGACTTCCATGAAAGCACTTTGCCATTTGAGCAAATGGATATTTGCCAAGGAACAATGTTCATGCATTAGGTGCAAGCTATGAGATCATGATTCCTGGCCAAGAACAAGGAGAAGGCATCAGTTGTTGTTTTTTTGCTTAGCAAGCTTCCACTCAAATGGTATGTCATTCTTAATTAAGGCTGAGCTAGTTCTTCTTTTAAGGAAAGCATTTTAACCTTTTATGTGGCAGTCTTTGTAAGAAGTCCAGAACACTTAAGATTCCTGAGAGTGGTTCAGATGATTGTCTTCCTGGTCCTCTTTCCAATAAGAATTTGAATTATTTCCTTGGGAATATGTTTTATTTTTTATTGCTGTAACAATCTTAAAATAGGGCAAGGCTGGCAAATAATTATACTGTAGGTTTGGGGCCATAATTTACTCCCCCCACCTTATTGCCAAATGGTGAATTTTTTATGGAGTTGGTGGCTTGAGGGTTTTAAGAGGGAACTTTCCCCACCCAGAAGCCTTGCATTGCTATACTAACCCATAAAAAACCTTATTGCACTTCACTTTTTGGCAGCATAGTCTATAGATGCTTCAAGAAGAATTCAATATAGGATAGCCATATTAATTTGGAAGATTATGAAGTGATCTCTATTATGGAAGTGATACTATTAGCAATAGTACTTAGGACTTAGACTTATATATTGCTTTACAGTGCTTTACAGCCCTCTCTAAGAGTCAGCATATTGCTCCCAACATTCTGGGTCCTTATTTTATTGACTTCAGAAAGATGGAAGGCTGAGTCAATCTTGAGCCAGTGAGAATTGAACTGCTGGCAGTAGGCAAAATTAGTCTGCAATACTGCATTCTAATCACTATGTCACTACAGCTCTTAACTTCATCAACATGTTTTATTCAATCTAATTGCCTCTTCTGAATCATTCTTCCATTGTGCCCAGTATCCAGAAAAGTCACTTTGCTTTGAATGATATCTTCTGAATTATTATTTTTTTTTTACAATAAAGTAATATCGATAGGCAACTTGACAAAATGTCTGACTGTTAGGACAGAACAGTGGTTAGAATACAGCTTGAAAGATATACTTCATAGTGCACAGGAGAATTAGTGAAATATCTATCTGTGACTTGTTAAAACAGCCATACCATTTGTTAGGCTCATGTAGTTGCTGTATGGAGACTTCTGCTTCATCTGCCCCAGTTTCCCTGTTTTTTCGTGAAATGATAAGCACTCAACCGTGACACTTAGACACTTTTCAATCCCAGAAGTTTTATTTGGAAGAAAGAACATTCAAAAGTTATCTAATGATTAGATGAAGTATTAAAACAGAAATAGAGAAAAGTACAATTGATCCCAAGAGCATGACATCTAAATCAATTCATGAAATAACTTGAAGTTTGCTTTTGCCTCCATTCTAGATGTTTTGCTGGATGAATGGCATCAGATACCAACCTGGAGATGGTAGAAAACCACTTTCCAATATAAGAGACAGATCTACACTGCCAAGTTGTCCTGTCATGAGCGTGGACCATCAACTAATACTGGAGAGTAGAAATGGACAATGGTATTTTTACCCTACTGTGAATGTGGCCTCTCTTTTTGTTTCCTGTTTGCCCTTAAAAGTAGCACTTCCCAGTTTCTATCAACTCAAGCATTGTTGTCCATGTTTCCTGCTGTGCTTTACTTTTTTATAGAAATTCCCTGGATTTTAATTCACAACTGCATGTATTGACAGGAAAATACTTCTGAATGACTGGTTCAACTCTCTAATATCTGCTGCAGCTACTGTTTATATTATTCTAGTACCATGGTGGCCATAACGTTTGCCTAAAATGCAAAAGGATACTGCTTTGAAACTAACAGAAAAATATTTCTTTGCTTTTGTTACTACTTTTCTATCTCTGAGCTACCCCTATCTCGACTGGGATTTTTCCTTCTCTTTTCCATAAGTGCTAAAATGTTAGAATTTCTTTCTTTCTTCTTCTTTTTTAACCTAACTCTCAAATAGCATATCTTTTTGGGTAGTTTGGGAGTGAAATACCTCTAACTTAAAGGACAGAAATAAATATGAAATGAGTCCTATTGAGTCTATAAAAGAGAGAGACAAAGTGAGAGAAGAGGAAGAAGAGGAAGAGGAAAAGGAGGAAGAGGAGGAGGAAAAAGAGGAAAAAGTGGAGAAGAGTATTGTGGAAAGAGAAATAATGATAAAAAATAGTCTTAGGAGGTTTGGCCAGGTGACGTTCTGCATCTTTTAATAATGAAACTACTGAAAATTTCCCATAACAATAGAGACAACAGAGAGTATTGATCCACATTTGAAAAAAAATGTAAATACATTTTAATCATTTTAAAGCTGATTATGCCTGTAGGCATTTTGATGTTTAAGTTTTGCATAAAAATACAATTTTGTACACAATCATTCAAGACTCAAGTAAGACCCAGAGACAGAAAGAACATCATTTATCATAAAAAAATTGAGGGGTCACAACTGCAAGGAGGTTGTCCAGTGAAGGCTGCAGAAGCTGGCAACCCAGACAGCATATCAGGAAAAGCACTGCCAAAATGAGCCAATCATGATAGAAATGTGTTATGATGGCTTATGATGTGTAGCTGCAGAGAAGCACACAAGGATACAATGCAGATATCTCTAGTTCTCAGTTGTGAATGCCCAAGAGAAAGAATGCCTGCACCCATATTCAGTCTTTTCCATATCACATAACAAACTGCTCACCCCATCAAGCCACATGAGAGACACAGAGGATGGTTTCTGAGAGATGACTTTGCTTATATTCACTGTCTAGTACAGGGGTCCCCAACTTCCAGTCCATGGACTGGCACTGGTCTGCAGCATGCCAGCAACCTGGCTGCACAATCAAGTGAAGCCCCATCTGCAGGCTGTAAACAGTACAGGAAACCAAGTTCCCTCTGGACTGTGGAAAAACCTCTCTGTGGAACCAGTCCCTAGTGCCCCAAAAGATTGGGGGCTGCTGGTCTAGTACACAAAATGTCATATATGAATATTTGGGATATCATATCATTACAGGTTGTACAGTAATTATAATTATACGGAATGTTCTTAAAGTATACACAAGCTGATTGACCAGAGATCCACTCCACCCATTAAGTAATTTCAACTTGCTTTTTTTTTTTTTGGTCCCAAGGGCATCGCAGTTCATTTCTATTCCAAAATGCCAGTTGAAGTGTATGAAACACCGAAGCATCAATTTTCTTGCTAATCTGTCCTTTCTCAAAATTTCCTGACATGGCAAAGAATAAATAATAACCATAAACACTGTTTAGATGCCTTTGGATTTTTCGGACTTAAAAACATAATGTGTCTTAATTCATGTGTGTCTATGAATTTCATCAAAGCAATTCTTACAGCTGAAGAGTTGAACTTCAAAAAGTCTGCTAGCTACTTAATCACCTGTTATTCTCTTGAGATAGTGTACTACTCTATCCAGCTACTCTAAGTGCAGCAAGACCTTGGGAAAAGGTGAGATACTTGTAATGGATAATATACTAATAATTTTGCTCAGCCTCACTTAACTCATATTGAAGCAGTTTCAAAACTGCAGATCTTTCCAAGGCAAATTGAAAGCAGCAATTGTCAAAAACAGAATGTACTTCTGACTCTGTGATTGTCACTTGGGGCAATATCTTACTAAAGTAAATTTGTTCAAGTCTGCATGCAAGCATTTGTCAGGGGCAAGGAAGTACGCAGTACAGCCAAAGAGAGGAATAACTGAGACTTGAAAATTGGCTCTAATGCATATTTTAACAGATTAACAGAGTTGGAAAAGACCTTGTAGGTCATCTAGTCCACCCCCCCTGCCCATACATTTCTGACAAATGGCAGTCCAATCTCTTATTGAAAGCCTCCAATGATGAAGCTCCCACAACTTTTGAAGGTAAACTGTTCCATTGGTTGACTGTTCTGTCAGAACATTTCTCCTTATTTCCAGGTTAACCTTTCCTTGTTCAGTTTCCATCCATTATTCCTTCTCTGACTTTCAGGTGCTTTAGAAAATAGCTTGATCCCTTCTTCTCTGTGGCAGCCCCTCAAATATTGGAACACTGCTATCATGTCTCCCTGGTCCTTCTCTTCACTAGACTAGCCAAGCCCAGTTCCTGTAATGGTTCTTCATATGTTTTAGTCTCCAGTCCTCTAATCATCCCGGCTGGTCTTCTCTGCAGTTTTTCTAGAGCCTCAACATCTTTTTTTATACTGTGATGACCAAAACTGGATGCAGTACTCTAGGTGTGTACTCTCTAAGGCTTTATAAAGTGGTATTAGTACTCACTTGGTCTTGATTGTATCCAAGGGTGGGATATGACAGGGTTAACTACCAGTTCGGGATTTATGAGCTTCCTTGCCAACTGTGAGCTACGCACCTGTTAATCGTCATTATCACGCTGTGTGCTGAGAAGCAGCCTTTGAAACAGCCCTCTTTTCTTGTTATTTTAACTGCAGCTGTGCCTCATTTGGCAGCTGAAGTTGAAAAATAAAGAAATAAAGATGAGGTAAGAGCCCAGTTGGGTGGGTGGGCAAAAACATCAGCAGACATAGAACCAATTCTATGTCTGCTGCTCTTCAGAGCTACCGGTTCTACAGAGCTGGACAGAACCAGTAGAAACCCACCCCTGATTGTATCCCTCTGTTAATGCAACTTAGGTTTTCATTGGCTTTTTGGGCTGCCGTTGCACACAGCTGGCTCATATTTAACTGTTTGTTCACTAGGATTCCAAGATCCTTCTCACAGGTACTGCTATTAAACCTGGTTTCACCCAGTCTGTACGTGTACTCTTGGTTTTTCTTGACGAAGTGTAGGACTTTATTTTTCTCTGCATTGAATTTCATTTTGTTAGATAGGGCCCAGTGTTTAAGTCTGTCAAAATCCATCTGGATCTTGAGCCTATCTTCTAGGGTGTTAGCTATTCTTGCCAGCTTAGTATCACCTGAAAATTTGGTAAGTTCCCCTTCTATTCCCTCATCAAATTAGTAAACACATACCCCTCTCATGTACTTTCACAAATAAATATGCTAATTCCAAAAATTAAAATCCCTTGAAAATTCTTATCAGCCATTTTTACCCTAAATCAGGAGTAGGCAACATTGGTGGCTGGAAGGAGCTTTTAACTTATTTGAAATAGATAAAGGGTACAATGGAAACTGGGTAGGACCAACCCATCCCCCCAAATTACAGTACAAATTTTTATTTGTTTTTCAAATTGCACCATTTTTTGAAAGCACAGATAGTAAAAATTATATCAGCTATGGATATGAACTACACAATTTTTACGAAAGAGTAGGAAGTTGTAAAGACACTTATTAATAATCATAGTTGGGAAGAGGTTCTGTTACCTCAAAAATTATGCTGAAGGTAGCCCACTCCATCTAGGCTCATTGCTATTTTAACTTTTAACTCTTTCTAACATTACAGCAAATCTTCTGAACTAGCGCTGAGAGGTCCATGTTAAAGACCTAAAACACACAAAAAGCTGATGTCTGCAATAAATCCTGAATTTTAAATGGAAGCAAATCATTAATAAAATATGAAAGGAGTAAAAATCAACTGGAAACCATTGAAATTCAAATCCACGGTCGCATTTCTAGAAAACATCTTACTCAGGGAATTTCTCTTACTCATTTTTTTTAATAAGTGAACTAAAAAGAAAAAAGAGTTGTGCATTTTGCCCCTTGAATACCATATTCAGCTTCCTTTAAATTATATGTCCTCCATTTCCCCACCCTTGTGTATTTAATGAAAATTAGTTTCCTACCAATAATAATATAACAACTGATCTCCATCTCATCTGTATCCAAGCACTTTGTTTAGTGAAAAAGAAGTTTCATTGCAGAGGTTCCCTTTCAATATTCAGAGATTGACAAAGTAGGGGCAGTAGGGCAGAATGGTATATTTGTCCTCATTATTCCTACCGACCCCCCTTTCTCCATTACTATTTCCCTAAAGCAGAATAGGAAACTAGCACGTCCAAATCTATATTCATATGTTCTAAGTGGGGAATATGCCTACCAGACAACATATGTGCTTTTAGTCCAGGTACTAGCTTCTTAAAGGTCATTCAGAGCACTACAATAAAGCAGTAGGTAAATGAGCTTGAGTAAAATGGGATATAGCAAAATGATAGGGATGTGACCATCAAATATGTATTAATTTCGAAAGGTTAGAGAAAGGAACTTAGAGTTTAAATTCTAGAACAGAAAATTATATATGTAACTTAGATGGTTTTTCTCTGAATTAAACAATTAATTGTTGTAGTAGAGCCTGGCTACATTCTTGTTTCACTAAAGTTTCTAATTTAAACTGAGACTGAGATGGATGGTAGTTAAATTTGATAAATATATAAGCCAATTTTTACCTAGTCACATATAGGAATCTTCCACTAAACTTATCAAAGAGTGAGTTAAGGTTTAAACATATGAAGATTAGTGTCAGTTTTCCAAGTAACAACCTCCAAATTAAAAGACTCCGAGACTGTCATATTCTCAAAGATCCATTTTATTAGAGATGTCATATTCGCACATCTGAGGAAAACTGAATCTGAGATTTCTGGGTTTTCCCTAGCCCAAAGAAAATCCAAAATCCAACCCTTGCACCCAATAGCTCACAACATGGTCCAATCATTACTTTGTTCCAACTGGAGACTATCCCCAGGCACTCCCCTCTAGGTGCAGAGTAACATGTCCTTGACTTTCTGAGAAAGGAATGTTGTTATGGCTAATCTTCTACCCCTCCCAAATTCCCAGGCACTGAATGTGACAGCCCAGAAGCCTCAAAGAAAAATGGCTCCAAGCTAACAATAGTGATTTACTGTTGAATGCTGATGCAAAGCATGATAATATAATTGCTTATTCCTACTGTGATTATATCATTATTGAAGGTAAACCATCATCTGGGAACCAAGGATTAGCATAATGGCTATAGATTCACTAGTAACTCTGGTAATCATTGAGCAAATGTCTTGCTCTGGTATCAAAAACAAATGGCTACTGAGGGAGATTGGTTAAACCAGATGATGACTCAGCTAGACCAGTAAACAAGACAGAACTTATTACAGTGTAATAAGTACACTGTATATTACACTGTAATATTACAGTGACCTAAGACCCTGAAGCTGTTTCTAGAGCAATTGTGGTATTTGCAGACTTCCAACATTATCTTGCCTAGTTATTATGATGGGAATCTAAACAAATTTATGGAGTTCTTCACACAGTGTAAAATACACATTAAATTATATCTCTAAAAACCAAATTCATATAAGATTTATAATGAGCATAATAACAAAGACCCCAATGAAATAGATAGTTCTTTGATTTGGAATTACTCAGATTTAGATAATTATATGAGTTTTGTGGAGTTTCCAAAAGCATACATTGGGGATCAAAGAAGTGACTGCCACCCAGAAAATATGCCACTTATCTTATGACAAGATAAGTGTAGGACTACTTTGTGCAGGAATATGCTACTGTTTTCAAATACTAGCTCTGGATACAGGCTGAAATTCAATACAGTCAATTCAGAGAGGGATTATCCAGTGAAATATGAGACAGGCTAATTTATCAAGTTGCCTCATGTGTCCTTGATTATCAATGGAAGACTCAAGGAACTATTGGAAGAGCATAACAATGGAAGATGCCAGTATTCTTTTTATTTCCCTTCTTTTTCCCTATGTCTACAAATAAAAAACATTGGAAGCTGGTGGATCTCCATTTTATGCTTGACAGAAGTTGTCGTGATGCACACATGGCCTGTATTTATATTGTGTACAATCTGGCTTCTTGGCATGTGAGTGTTTTGCAAAGTTCTTCTCTTTGGAAACAATCAACAAAAGTACTTGCTGGATATTTTGCAAGGAGATGACCTATACACTTCAGATCTGACATGTAGCAAAATAACAGAAGTTCAGAAATTATGACAAAAAGAAATAAAGGGCAGTCCACACATTAATATTCAATCACTCTTACTATCTCATAGGTCTAGACTGGAAAGGGAACCAAGAGTCATGCAGGGCGGTCCAAGAATCAAAAGAGGGGGTAAGTGGGTTTTTGTATGTAGAATGGAAATCAGAAATTACATTGTAAAAAACATTCTGTCTTGGATGATAAAGATTCAACTAGCTTGTTTTACAAGCTAGGAAAAAAAGAAATAATGAAATTAGTATTTTTGGAATATACCCCAAGCCTTCTGAATTCAGTTTAAAATGCACTGCTCAGTATTTACATTGTTTCTTTTTAAAAAAATAATTTTGAGATTTGGACATTGGGTTATGGTTGTTCTGTATTTCTGAATTTAGTCTTGTGTTCTCAACTGGGCTCCATTTAAAGATAGTGTGACTGTTCTGCATTTGATCTCCTTCTGTCAACATAATGCTTTGGAGGTTTCTAGCAGCTGGTGTACGACAAGAATTGTCAAGTGTAGGGCAACAATATTTTTGCCTTTTTATTTTTTGCAGCCTTGAAGTGACATCCATGTATGGTATGTACATACAGTATGTATGTAGGCAGATACAGATAGTCCTCGACTTATGATCACAATTGAGCCCAAAATTTCTGTACATACAGTATATATGTAGGCAGATATAGGTATTCCTCGACTTATGATCACAATTGAGCCCAAAATTTCTGTGGCTACATGAGACAGTTATTATCCCATTTTACAATGTTCCTTGCCATAGTTCATAAGTGAATCACTGCAGTTGTTAGGATAGTAACATGGTTACTAAGTGAATCTGGCTTCCCATTGACTTTGTCAGTAGGTTGCAAAAAGTGATCACATCACCCCAGGACACTGCAAATGTAATAAATATGAGTCAGTTGCCAAGCATCTGAATTTTAATTCTTTGACCCTAGGGGTGCTGCAGCTGTCTTAAGCTTGAAAATAGCAATAGCAAAGCACTTAGAGTTATACACCATTCAATGATGCTTTAGAGCCCTCTCTAAGCAGTTTACAGAGTCAGAATACAACCCCCAACAATCTGGGTCCTCATTTTAGTGATCTTAGAAGAATGGAAGGCTGAGTCAACTGTGAGCCATTCAGGATTGAATTCCGGGCAGCAGGCAGAGTCAGCCTTGCAATACTGCATTCTAACCACTGCACCACCACGACTCAAAAGAATCATAAATCACTTGTTTCTGTGCTGTTGTAATGTCAATCATTAAATGAATGGTTGAACATCAAAGACTATATTTATACATGCACAGACATGGAGACACACACAATCACATTTGGTATTGCTGTATTAAATTGTTTTCTTATTTATTGATTTATTGGAATACATTAGCAGTCCAACTCCAGTGGACAATCACAGTATTGTTTGATCAAAAGAGAACTCATCTCATCTCATTCCCTCATTGAGATGTCATCTCTGTCTGGAAGATTCCCATGATAGCAACTGATAATGGAGAGACAGCATCCTATGAAACATGGTGCTAGTAGTAAATTACTGTTATTTGCATTTTCAAAGATGAACATTAAAAAGTGACAGTAACATGTTATTTCAAAGTGTATTTAAAGGAAAAGGTTATAATTCAGTGGTTGTATCATCCACTGATAAAAGAAGGCAAAAAAAGTCTCAAATTCTGAAGAACTGCTTCCAGCCAGTATGATGAACAGATATTTTGATCCTATTTAAGGAAATACTGTATGATGGCATAAATTTCAAAACTCTCATTTTCATTCTATTTAATATGCCAATTTTCCAGCCCTGTTTTGAATAGTTGTCATTTTTTTCTGAGATTAACCATCAATTGTATCTGAAGTATCAAAGCGTATGCATGTGTAAAATTTTAAAAAAATGCCAAATTTGTACTTTGCACTGCTTGTACTATTTATTCCTTTTCCACTCATTATTACTTTAGCTTTTAATGCCTGATGTTGAATAAATAAAGTCCCTGGATCCTGATTTCTGAAGGTTGATACACACATCAAAGCTTGAGTATAACAGAAGATTCTAATGATGGAATGAAAAAGAAGAATGAAAAAAGTTAGCTGTCTTTCAACATGTAAACTCATGGACAACTTAGTTCTTCTTAGAGACTTTCTCAAAGGGTTTATTTTATTTTATTGTTCACTTTCCTTGAAACATGTCAAGAGAAGTGCCTTATAGTCAGTGACAAGCAGAAAGTCTATTATTTGAAACCCACCATCTAAATGCATTTCAGTCTGCAAAAAGAGAAAAGAGTGAGAAGCAACCTTTCTTTTTAAAATTAGTATGTTAGTATAGAAATTGAGTTTAAACAATGCAGGTTTTGGCAGGTTCTATCGTAACCCAGAGAGTTGCAGTAAAGTGGGAGAAATCAATACATTTAGTATAAATTGTAGAGGTTCATCATGAAAAGCTAGGGAATAGGTGCTAGAAACTGAGTGATCAGAACAATATTTGTTTGGAAGGAGTCCAAAGTAAAAGAAAGAACCCCTTCTTGGATGCTAAGGAAAAAGCAAAGAGAAATAGACTACACGAACGACTGATTTGTGAGCAAACTGTGTATCCTATAAGGAGTTCAGAATTTGGGACCTTGCAAAGGGGAGGGATCACCCACCAAAAATTTACAGAAATTAAAGTTGAGAATATGGGAAAGAGTATACAGTAAAAAGTTTGGCTACCTGGGACCATGAGAGGATATAAAAAAAATGCACAGGGGACAAAAAGAGAGAAGCAAAAGTTATCTTGGAAGAAAAAAGAGAAAAAAAGAGAAATGATGAACGCACGGTAAAAGACAACTTAAGGAGATAAAAGAGAGTCTGAACTTTCAAGAGAGTAAGAAAGGTTGTTCAAGAGAGAAAAAGAGGCAGTGGTTTCAGTGAGAAAGGAATAACATGAAAGGCCATTTATGAAAAAGAAATAAAGGAAAAAAGGCATAAGGACTTTGATAGCCAATGTGGAACACAAGGGCTATATAGGCTACAAGAGAATAAGCCAAGAAGTGGCCCCAGAGAAGCTGCTGTTTAAAGCAAAACAGTTCTTGTCCTTTCATAATTAGCAATAGCAATTGCATTTGACCTATATACCACTTCACAGTGCTTTACAGCCCTCTCTAAGTGGTTTACAGAGTCAGCATGTTCCCAACAATCTGGATTCTCATTTTAATGACCTCGGAAGGATGGAAGGTTTAGTCAATTTTGGGCTTGGTGAGAATTGAACTGCCAAATTTCAGTCAGCCAGCAGTCAGAAGACGTAGCTGGTAGTATTGCATTCTAGCCACTGCACCACCATGGCTCGTTAGCTATTTTTCTTGTTGGATCTGGGGTGGGAGCAGTGGTGGGATTCAAATATTTTTACTACCAGTTCTGTGGGCATGGCTAGGTGGGCATGGCATGGCTTGGTGGGTGAGGCAGGGGAAAGATACTGTAAAATCTCCATTCCCACCCCACTCCAGGGGAAGGTTACCACTGGTTCTACAAACTTCTTAAAATTTTCGTACCAGTTCTCCAGGGCTGGTCAGAACCTGCTGAATACCAGCTCTGGGTGGGCAGAGGAGCAGTTCTTTTGAACCCCCCCAAATGATGGAAGGCTTGGGATGAGGTTTGGTTGGAGGGATTTAAATACAAATGGAAGGAAGCCTACTTGAGAGATTCCATGAAGAATCATCTTTTCACATTCAGGACTAGCTATTGTGTAAAACATGGGGCTAGGACCCCTTAAATCAGATTTGACACAAGCATAACAAGCTTCTAGCCTGCAATGCTCTTTAAAAAAAATCTGAAAAACAAGCAAACATGGGTGACCTTACCAAGCCCTGGTAATCTTTTGATAACAAATTGTATGAAGTTGCTGAATATTCCTTTTTCTGGGTAATGCAGATAAGGCATGCCATATATAGAAAGAAAAGAAAAAAAGAAAAAATGCAGGAAGAAACAGGCAGGGAGTTCTGGAGGAATGCTTAAATTCTCCAGGGGAAATAAATGTTGCATCAGAGAATAATGGTTATGGTCCACAAATTTCTTCCCCTACAGGGTTTGGCCTTGGAAGTCCATGCAGTCTTGGACTTCCCATCTATTTTCTACCTTCCTTCTATCCTTTTGCTTCTTCTCTCTTCCAACTACTTGATCCCTTATCTCTTTTTTTCCCCTCGGCTACCTTTCTCTAAAGGCTTCATTCCAATCCTTCTCCATTGTATTTCTGTCCTCTGATCTGCTTCTTCCTTTTCCCCCCTTCTCACTACTTTCCCCAGCTGCTCCACCCTCCAACATTGAAGTTTTGACTGTTTCCATGAATCCATGGCTCTGGGCTGCTGTCGTAACTGCAGCAGCAACAAAGAGATCATTCAATCATACTGAAACTTCATCTTTTAATTTGCCCATGGCTAGATTGCCTTTGCATTTTTTTGCAAGTCTCCTTGAATTGTATATCCCTTTAATGAGGAACTAAAATGAGTACAATGTTGTGAGCTTCTGCCAGATGTTGTTTAATAATTTCATCCTTCCCTGTCTTTTGGGGAAATTGAATGATCAGGTTTTGCTTTGGTGTTTGCTATGGCAATTCTTTAGTGGGTAAGCATTTTATAAGTTCCGCTTCTGCAGATACCATGCTGAAGAAAATTATATGCACTTCCATATTTCTTTCCTTTCCATCACACAGACTATAAATATGGTCGGTCATAAGCACTGGCTTCATCAAGAGCGCTGATTCTAATTCCTCCATTAATAACCCTTAAAGTTAAATCTATTTAAGAAACAGTAGCTTTTATAATAGTCACTGATCCATGCAATACACTGTCTATTTTACAACTAAGGTTGTAACTCAAAACTCAAAACAAATGACAGTAAGTAAAATACAAATACATTGTAATAGTGAGTTGCTAAGAAGGCTGATAAAAGAAAACAAGAACCATACAAAACTTCAAAGCATTGCTTCCATTCAGTGAAACTTCCACAAAATCACTCTGGTGAAGCAGTCTTGCAAATTGAAGACCTGTTTTGAAGCATTGAATCAAAGCAGATGGATTCAAAGTGCTTTGTGGCTTTTCAAACCATTACACAGAGTCCATGGCTTTTCCTCTGCTTCGGAGTTGTTATGTACAATATGCAACATTGCCCTCTCAGTCCTAAATTTTAAAAGGAGTTGAAAGTGAGGCTTCCTTCATTGGACACGAATTGCCAGTTTAAGATTTCCTTAAATGTTGTGCCTCGTAGCCTGTTTTGAGGCTAACATGGCTTTGGGCTTCATTTACTTTCTCAGCTCTCTGCTTCTTGAATGTGACCAACTATAAAATGCTAACTTTTGTGTCTCTCGTGCTAATGGCCTATTTATGCTTCTGTGCTGGTCTTGTCATCTAGAAACTCAGCTCAGCTTAGCTCTCAACCTTCTAAAGATGAGCTTAAGGCTACCATTACTTTTAGTTCTGCACATTGGTGAAGGTTTAAGTCTCTTGACAATGAGTTAATGGAAGTTAACAGGTTACAGGCACTGGGCCTAACTTTTACTGCTCTAAAAATAGGTGTGAGATTGAAAGATTGCGAATATCACATTTTCTATGCCCATCTGTCATGTCCCTGTCAGAGTCTGAATCCAAGGAGAAAGCCGAACAGCTGACAGTATGGCTCTGTTGGCTGTGGAGGAAGCTGGGGAAGGGCAAAGTCCGACTGGGCAGAGCAGGGAAGAGATAGAACAAGGGAGAGATAGAACAAGGGAGAGGGAGTTCAGAGGAAGATCCAGGCCCACCCCCTCTTCATCCTAGGGCATGTAGGGAGGAATGGAGAAGAGAGCAATGTGGGTTGCATGGCTTATGAGGAGGAAAGGGCCCTGATTCCCTTCATTAGCCACACCTGGGAATAAAAGTTTAAAAGAACTGAATGCTGACTGCGGCAGCTACTGGGAGCAAACATGACTTTATCCTGTGTTGTCTTTGCTTATCTTTGTTCCTGGGGTCTTCCTAATCATGTGAGCTTTGCTGTGCCTGCACGTCTGGAATTCTTGCTCCTGTCCTGCCAAACTAATTGCCTCATTTTGGCTTGAGTGGACTTATAATTACAGTTTGTGTTGACTATGTTTTGGACTTGATTCGTTGTAGTCAAAGGCTGTTCCAGGGAGAGTTTTTCTCCAGCCAGAAGGTAACCTGGACACTGGGGGCAAATAAAGAGCTAATAAAAGGGCTCATTGATTATCTGACTGTGTTGCTTTTGTGCCATGCCCTGGGTCATCACAACATCCTTTTTGGGGGGGAATTTTATCTTATAGTGTTAGTATGGCTCTCTTTCCTCTGCTAATTAATTACAAAAGACTGATAGAAAGCCAGTGGCTATTTCCAGAAATTGGCAATTTTGACAAGTTATACCAGAATAACAGAAGGAACATTGGAGGTCTTCTTATCCAACCCACAGCAAGAGACCCTATATGATTCCAGACAAATGGTGGCCCAATCTCTTCTTAAAAACCTCCAGTGATGGAGTACCCACAACTTCTGAAGGCAAGCCACATCACTGATTAATTAACAGGAAATTTATCCTTAATTCTAGGTTTGATATTCTTTTGTCCATTACATTTTGCCTTTCCCTCAGGTGCTTTAGAAAATAGATTGGCTGCTTGTAACCACTCAAATATTGGAGGTACCAAATCTTCTACAACCCCATAAAATCCAGTTATTATCAGCAGTGAAGTTGTTGTACCCCATAAAAAGAAGTCAGTGTCACTAAAGTATCATGACATATCTGGAAGCCCAGAAAAAGAAATGGAAAAGTTTATTTTTTGAAAAAGACTTTTGAAAGTTTGTATTTTGAAAACGAAATAGGTCATATTTTACATTGCTTAACCAATTTATTCATTTGAATTATATGAATGCTCATCTCATCTAAACGATTCTTGGCTTAGACTGTTTGGTAGACAATTTGAATGCAATGGTATCATCCTTTCCTCCTCCAGGCTATCTAAAAGTATCAAGAGATATTGCAAAACAATATTGTATAAAACCCTTTGAGGTATCCAAAAGAAACTTGTCTAGTCTAATACCATCTCTGTTATTTTTATTCCATTTGACAAACAATCAACCAATGTCAGCATATTGAAGTTTCCTCATTATAGCTTATGGACATATTTAACTCAAAAACATAGAAACAAAGTAACTGAAATTGAACTGCATTGTCCTCAAATATTGGGTCACAGATCAAATCATGCATCCTTTGAAACTCTTTCAACTTTGAATTGAATTGGGGCTCAGTTGCTTAAGCTGTCATTTCTTCATGTTATTAATGTGCCTCAGGGAGGAGCATAGGAGAGAACCTTATAAAAGGCAGGTTTACATGGCTAGGTGGGCTGCAAAAAGGCTTAGTTTTTCTTTCCTTGTAATTCACATTTTCTTGTTTGCACCTATCAGTATATGGACCATTAAAAGCAATAGATATAGAAACAGCAACAGAGGAATCCTCCATCTTTATATCCTTTCCTTTTCTAACATATTTGCATACTTTGGAGATGGCTGCGTAACATACCTTGTATGATTCTGTTGCAGGGCTTCCACCACTTCCTCTCTCAGTTCAGTCTTCTCTTTCTTCTGAGCCTGACTTGTTCAATTGCATGACTTACCTCACTCATTCTCTCTGTAATAGGGGAGCATATTACAGGCTTTTAGCTCTGGGTCAACTAATGTAATTTTTTTGTTACCATGCTATTTCCAATATAAGAATAAATTTCCCAACTAAGGAGAAATTAAAAAAAAAATTCTTAAAGCTTTAAAAAATGTTTTTTCAATAAAAGTAATACTCCTAACATAGATATTTCTCTCTCTGCATTTTCTCTACTCCGGCAGTTTTCTGCATATGATGCCAATCTTTCACGTATCTTTTAAATTTCTATCTAAAGAAAAAAGAAACATGAGAATTTCATAAGCACTAATAACAGATGAATGCCTGAGCTGGTAAAATATGGTTTCCATGATAACATTAATAAGAACAACAGTAACACCAGCTGCCCTTTCACATGTAAGCACTGAGCCCAGTGTTTTGGGACTCAAGAAGGAAGCCACAGAAGCAGTGATTATGTGCCAAAGAAAAAAGAAAAGAAAAACCAAATAAAAAGACAAGAGGACTACATAAATGGCAATACATCTCACTTGTTCACTTTAGTTCTTTACCAGAGGTGGTATTCAGCTAGTTCATACCAAATCGGGCAAACCGGTAGCAAGAATTTGGCAACATCTGTCTAGCCATGCCCCCAATCCAGTTGTCCGGTCTCCACTTGCTTGCTTGCCCTGTCTGCCCAATGCTCACTCATCTTGCCCACCCTGCCTGACTGACACTTGCCCCGCCCAGTCACTCCTTCCCTCCTGTGTCCTCATGGCTTGCCATTCTAGCCTTCTCACATGGTGCCTGCCCCCCCAATTGAGCAGCCCTGATTTTCCTGCTCACAGGTAAGCCTGAGAGTTGTGCTAGCCACTCCCCACTGTTCCCAGATTTTTCCAGGCCTTCCCTGTCATCCCTGGACCTTTCCAAGCCTTCCCTACTATCTCTGGGCTCGGCTGGTTGGCTAAGCCAACACGGTTCCATCCCACATGGTGCTTTCCCAGATTTCCTTACCACGTGGTGGCTGTGGTGCAGTGAGGGTGGGTGGATGTCCCAGCCAGGGCTGCTGAAAATTGTGCACCACATGTGCAGCATGTGACATTCACCCACCCTGCCGTCCCGCTGCCGCTGCTGCCCACAAGAAAGCAAGCAGCCACAGGAGGACTTTGGGAGGGTGGGTGGATGCTCCTGCCACTGCTGCCATCCAGGGAGCTGCTTTGGGAGGGCTGGAGTGTGTGTGAGGGTCTTTGGGAGAGCACGCTGCCTGCTTTCTTCCTTTTCCTGCCACCTGCTTGCTGACTTGAGCTTGCCAGATCATTCAGTTCATCCCAGACCAAGTGTGTGTGTGTGTGTGTGTGTGTGTGTGTGTGTGTGAGAGAGAGAGAGAGAGAGAGAGAGAGAATCAGAAAGAAAGAAAAGAAAGAAAGAAAGAAAGAAAGAAAGAAAGAAAGAAAGAAAGAAAGAAAGAAAGAAAAAGAAATAGGAAGAGAATGGTGTGTGTGTGAGAGAGAGAGAGAGAGAGAGAGAGGCAGGAAAGAAAGAGAGAAAGAAAAAGAAAGAAATAGAAATAGAAGAGAGAAAGAAAACTGTGCTATTATTTTTAATTTTTCCTTATTTATCATGTGTTAATATTTTACACTGTCCCTACATCTAGAGTGATTTTTCTGCCTTTCTTTTGCCCAGGGCTACCACATATTTTTCAGGGATTTACATGCATTCAATGTCAATAGTCCAGAGCATAAATATGGGTGTCTTTATATTGTACATAAGCTTAATATGCTATTCCTGGTATGTGATGTTTTATATACATATGGAGAAAGAAGCACTCTTGTGATTTTTGACTTTTAGGCTTGCTGTCAAACATCAGCCATAATAATTACTGTTTTGAACAATATGCAGGTGGTATTACGCGAATGGCTATTTTATATGTGAAATTATGAAATAAATTTGAGTAGAGGTCATTGGAAAGTGTCAGAAAAACAGAATAACACTTAGAAGGACCTCAAAGGACCTATACCATTTCAGAGAAATGGCTGTCCAGTCTTTTCTCAAAAACTTCCAGTGATTGAGCACCCAGAATTTCTGGAGACAGGCAGTTACCCTGGTCAGGAAGTTTCTCCTTAGTTTTAGGTCGCTTCTCTCTTTGTTCAGTTTCCATCCATTGCTTCTCTTTTGCCTCCTGGAGCTTTGGAAAATACATCCCGCCCATTTCTTTGTGGCAGGCCCTTAAAAGCCTGTTGCCTATATCACACTCTTGGGCAAAGCATGTGAGCCATTTCCTCCTTTCAGTGGTCCATGAAAGTACATCTATAGTATGCAGATAATAAAGTCCAAAAAGGTGAACAACATTTTTACAGAACTATAGATACGTTGAGGCTGGGTGTGACAAGGAATGGCTGGGAGGGGCCAGGCGAGGCACCCCTTGATGTGAGTGACATTGAGTTGGACAGGCCCACCCAATCACATAGGCACCAAGCCACGCCCACCAAATAAGCCACACCCACAGAACCGGTAGTAAAAAAAATTGAATCCACCACTGTTCTCTACGTTGCTCAGTGCATGCTGGTGAACCTAAGGAATGATTTTAAAGGAATATAAGGCCAGAGAGTCAGTTTGTGATGCTTAAGGTATTAGGCTGGAAATCAGAAGACTGTGAGTTCTAGTCCTGCTTCAGGTTTAAAGGCAGCTGGGTGACCTGGGACCAGTCACTCTCTCAGTCCTGGAAAAAAAAGATGGCAGTAGCAAACCACTTCTGAAACCTTGCTAGGAAAACTACAGGGACTCATCCTGGCAACATGGAATCCCAAAACTCACTCATAGTACAAAAAGAAAAGAAAACAAACAGTCATTTTAGAGATTAGTATTTGGGCTGAGGATGCATAATCGGTGGACAATTCCTAAATAAACATCACGGCAGGATTTCTGGTAATTTAGCACAGTCTAAATATCCTTTTCAAGAGAATCAACCTGACTTGCATTTCCTGGGTAAAAATGCATATCAGAACACACTGTTATTCTTTGGTTTTCAACGCTTCTTGCAAAAGTTGTATCAGAATAGTGAAGACATTGCATATTTTAGAGAAGGTGTACATTATAAGTGTATGTTTGCAAAAAAAAAAAAAAGTCAAACAAGGACAACTAACCTAATCACTATCTATTAAAGTTGCCAGTGAATTTCAAAGTGAACTTTGATGGTAGCTACTTGCATTTCTGATTTTAGTTCACTAGAGGGCAATGGTGCTCAGAACAGAAGCAAAAGCTGCTATGGATAGACTGATTATTATACCTATTAAAAGGATATCATTAAAAGTTTAGCCCTGATGTTTGATTGTGAAATTACTTATCTGTTGAAATACTAAGCCTCTTTAATTTGACACTAATAATTTATTTACAGATGGAAAATAATGTTTCAATTTCTTTTGGAACTTGTGGATATCTGGCCAATGAGCGCAAGAGCAGTAAACGCTGAAATAATTCTGGCTTCTTCTCCATTTCTCCATATTGAATTGATAAGGAAAACTTGCACTAGAAGACATATTCGTTTCATTGGTATAACCATGCACTGAAAGGTCTTTGATATTAAGTAGAGAGTCTTTCAAGTCAAGTTTAATTCCTGATGATTTTATAGACATCCAGAGAGAGTTCCTGGCAATGATGTGAAAATAATTTGACATTTCAATCTTACAAGGTACATTGTTGACATACAGATCCTCTAGTCCACAGCCTTCATATTTCCTAGCTAGTTCCTTTCTGATTATTAACTGAGTCAGAACTTGTTTTCTAAGATCAGCTACCTCTCTGGTAATTCCTTATTAAAATACTGAATCAAGCATGAAAGTAGCTTGAAAATAACATTATGCTATTTTCCCTATCTTCCCATTATTATTACCTTTATTGTCAGAATACAACACGTGTACAATGAGATGGGCTGACCCTCCCTTCGTACACACACACACACATTCAACACAACTCGCAGTGAGGACAGAAGTCCCTAAACCAGTCCCAATCTTATTATACAATGTGCCCTTATTGCAGAACAAGGCAGCCCCACAAGTCTATCATACTATGTTGACATGAAGTTATTTTCTGTTCAGAAGTCTGACAGCCCATGGGTAGAAACTGTTCTTCAGCCTGTTGGTGCATCTGGCTATACTTCTATATTTCCTACCCAATGGTAGGAAAGTGAAGAAGTGCTGACTGGGATGTGAGTCGTCCCTGGAATTTTCCTCACTCTTCTAAGGCAGTGAGCCCTAGCAATATCATCTAGTGGTATCAGGGAACAGCCCATGATGTTTTGTGCCGTGCTCACCACCCTCTGTAATGTCTTTCTATCCGTGGCTGTCAAGCCAACATACCACATCGTAATGCAATATGTGAGGACGCTTTCTATTGTGGACCTGTAAAAAGAGGTCATTAATCATTGTTCCATTTTATTCTTTCACTAGACCCTAAGGAAATAGAGTCTCTGTTGGGCCTTTCTGGCCACCTGGGTTGTGTTGATTTTCCAGGTAAGATCTTTGCTGAGGTAGACTCCCAGGAATTTAAAGGAGGAAACTCTCTCCACACAGCCCCCCTCGATGTAAAGAGGGATGGGTTCTTCTCTCTTCTTCCGGAAGTCTAACACCATCTCCTTTGTCTTGCTGATGTTTAGGTTCAGGTTGTTTCCAGGCACTATGAGGATAATAATGTCTGCATGCAATTGAGTATCTACATGCCTTGTGTATATGTAATGACAGTTCACTTCTGATTCCTTTTGATTTAATGCTCTTGTATGGGTTTTTTTTTTTTTGAAAATTTTATTGGTTTTTAAAAACAAACATAAACAAACAAAACGTAAAACATAGAAACATAAAACATCTCTTTTGAAAGCAGCATGATCCCGGGTTACATCTCTTCGTACAGACACAAATTCAAATTCATGCTCATTTTTATATTCCATTGCATATCTTATTACTATTCTACGTCTTCTATGTAGCTTCTCCCCTCTTTTAACTTTCTTAATTTTATTTTATTTATTTCATCTCAATTCAAATAATTGTACTTATATTCTTTGTCTGTCCTGTTTCAACTGTCTACTATCTTTTCTTATTAAACAAAATTTCTCCTGTAATCACTGATTGGAGTATGACGCCTTTATATCTTTCCCCTAAAATTATAACACTTAATATAATACATAACTTCCGTTCGGATTCTGCTTGGTACATTCTAAAACTACACACTGTATTTTGAAAAAAGAAAAAATTATAAATATATAATATAATTAAAACAACAATCCTTACCAATTCAATTCTATCATTAATATTAATATTCATTTAAATCTTAACATTTTACACATTACTTTTCAAATAAATATCATACTTCTATGAAAACACTTTTAAACTTTCCTTAGTTAATTCCCCCCACTTCACTTATATTTTATAAAACATTGAGTAATTAAAATGTTTCCATTCCTTCCTAATTCAATTCTCTGATTTATTTTATTTCATTTATTTTGTTCACAAAAGTTTCACTAAATTACACTGACTATTTTATCCCACTTTTTAATCATATGTTGTTTCCAATTTTCTAACATTATTTCTATTACAAATATAACAATACAATCTTATGTACCTTTACAGAATCTCTTTTTCAGTAAAATTTTCACCCATTATCTCTGAATAAGTCCTGTTTCTTTACATCTTGCTCCAAACCTTTGTAACTTCTCTTCCCTTCCTTCTTCCCTTCCTTCTTCTCCCTCCCCTTTTTACCCTCCTCTCTCTCCACCTCCATTTCCCTCTTCTGTATTCCCCTTTTCTGTTGCTTTCCAACATTATATCCACTTTTCACATTATTTTTCCCTTTTTTGGCTGTTTTTTTTTAAGTCTTAAATTCCCCATTCTCGTCCCCCACTTTCCCCTTTCTTCCCCAGATAGAGTTACTTGTTCATTAAAGATGGCTTCTTCTTTGTCCCAATCTTCTTGTTGCGCAGTCTTTTCTTGTTGTTTCTTGTAGATGCAAAGGAGCCCTTCCCTTCTTGTGCCTCTTCTTTATATTTTTTAAATTCCATTTTCAGTTCATCAAAAAGTGATGCCATTATAGAATTTTTTAAACAACTGCCCAATTGTTTTTAGTCATTCAAATATAATTTCCAGAAATCCCAAAGTCACCCAGCAATCCAAATACACACAAGCTGTTTCTTTTTACACTTTCTTCTTTTTTCACTTTCTCTTCCTGGGGTTACTATTTAGCTACAAAGTTCCAGTTAAAATGTATCCTTTAGAAGTCTTATTGAGATTTAACTTTAGATTCTTTTGAATTCCAGGCACTCTCCTCTTTCCAAATCCTGCCCTTATTCTTTTCCTCTCCCTTCCTACTTATAACAAAAAAAGGATTTTTTAGTGTCCAGCAATCTTCATTGTCCCTTTTGCAAATTTTATTTTCAGCTTAATTGGTGCCAAAGCAGATTTTTCCAATTTCTTATTCAGCTCTGCTCATTGTCAATGCGAGGAAGGAGAGTGAAGAAAAAAAAAACTTCCCCTTTTCACTTTCTTTCACTGCTTCCAACTCTTCTTTGGGAGTGATGTTATCGTTTATAAAATTTAAATTCCAGGGTACCTTAGTTGTTGCTTTTTATCCCAGTCAGCCAAAACTTTCACTTCTTATCTTCCTCCTGCACTTTCTTTTCCGGTTGAGTGCTTCTTTGAGGTGGCCATTTCTGACCACCACTCTTACCGCCTTCAGGAAAGGGAGTTTGGCCAGCTGAGGAGAGATGTGGCTCTCCTTGACCCTGCTGGTGATCTCCCCTCTTTTCACCACCTCTACGGGGTGGCTTAGCCATGAAGCCAGCTGGCTTGGGGCGCTCCAGCGGCAAGTCCAGGCAGAAACCTCACACAATCACGGATTCCTGCCTGCTGCCGAAGCCCTGCAAACCGGAAGTGATGCTCTTGTATGTTAAACTCTGTTGGGTCATAGGCCTTGCTTGATGGGGTGGGATCACCGCATAATTTCTCGATATCTGTTTATTATGCTTTATTCTGCTTCTCCCTCATACACTTAGAGCAAGATTATACTTTGTTTTCATTTTAACTTTCATCGTCATCAGGCAAGCTGAAAGTCAAGGCTGTTCACTGAACATGATGTGTCTGAACGGGGAGCCACTATAGAAAGAACATAACACCAGCCCAGCCCATAGCCTGTCCTTTAGAATTCTGCTTCTCATTATGGCCAACCAGATTTCTACTGTGGCATTCGGAAAAGAGTGAGCTGAAGTCTTCACTCCGGTCCATGTTTCCAGAGGGGACATGGACCGCTCCTATTGGCTGATGCTGTTTGACAGCCGGCTATAAAAGGGAGCTGTCAAACAGCATCAGCTGTTGTCCGCCAGCTGGCTGCCTTGTGAGCGCAGCAGCCACGGCAACCCTTTATTGTTACAATAAAGTAAAAGCTGAAGTTCGCTCCGTGTTTGCCTCAGGTTATTCCGCGGCTCCACAACATCTACAGTATATGAAAAACCTACACAAAAAAACAGGAGAAGGATATCATCTTCTTGCTTAAATTTCCCAAATGTAATATTCAAAAGCACACTACCAGAAAGAAACTTTGGAGATCAAAATGAGTACACATTTTTAGTAATTTTTCTATGTATAGTTGCAGAATTTGAGGCATCTTTCCTCTAATTGTAGGTTTTAACGAATGGCTGCTTAAGTGGGAGCTGCTATAATCTTTGCATGGTGCAAAGTTATAAAAGGGCAGGGTTGTTGTTTTGAAAATTTAAATGGAGACTTAATGGTTACGTGCAGTTGTTTACAGATTCAAAAGAATACAGAATGCAGGAATTTTAAGAACATAGATATGACTGCAGGGCCTTCTAGGTAGTACTTTGTAGCATGGAAATTGGCCAACTTATCGAAATCTTATAGCTCATTGTCTTTGCCCTGCAAGTTTCAGGTTTCCTGACAGTTTTCAATAACATTCAAGTCTCAGGATAGCGAAGATCATTCCAGAACCCTTATCTTCCTTTCCTGTTAAGTTTTCATGATTAATTTGGAAGTATGTTTTGCATTGTCTTCTTAAAATAATGAACCTTTTATCAGCTTCAGTTTCATTGACTTTGGAACTTTAGTTTATAGGGTACATTGATATTTAGTTGCTACTCCCCAGCAATATTCTGTAAAAAATAAAAACAACAGAAGGTTGTAGGCTCATGACTTATTTGGAAAAAGGGCCTTGGATTCATGTCACACTGATACAGGAATCCAAGCTGATGACAAAGGTTAAAGGAAACTGATCTCAGGAGGTATGTTCATAATCACTTGTACATAAAAATTAAAAGCAGCTGGGACAAAGAATTAATGTTCAAATACATTTTATGTTGCCTTTGTTGCCTTCTGTTGCCTTCTGTTGCCTTTGAAGCTGAAGAATAAATATATAGCAGTTCTTTATTAGAGGATGGCTTTCTGCATCTAACAAATACTGACATGTAGCAAGACCACAGAGCAATATTTGTTTTGAATTGCAAATTTCATTCGGTAGCTAGAGTCTGCAGTTTGTAATACAGATTGAGTCACTGGACTGGTTTACTGCCTGTTGCAGCGGTTTGCGAACTCAATTTGTGATAGAACAGGCTCACTAAGTTGTGCCAAATTTCTTTCCACTGGATGCTTGTTTTGGCTGCTTCACTTCATGCCCCTCTTTGTAATATGGGGGGGGGGGGGAGAAAAAGAAAAGAAAAAAAAAAAAAGAGAGAGAGAGAGAGAGAGAGAGAGAGAGGGGAATTCAGCATATCACTATGCTGAAAATGTGTGCAAATATTAAAAATGTGGCTAAATTCAAAATATATGCCCCTTCCCAAAACCAAGTCTTCCATGAAAATTCCTACTGCAACTCTTGTGGTGACTTGGGAGTGTCCTGCTACCTACTGCTTAATATTATACTGTGTAAATAAAAGCAGAACATGAAAAGGACTTGATTTGTTTTGCAAAGTGATGCAGCAAGTAATGAATATTATTATAACTCACCTGATATTAATTGCACTTTTCCATTTGCAATTAATCACAAAAACTTATATTGTACAATACAATTCACAGCAATTATATGAAAAAGAGAGATTTTAGTAAGAGAATTTAGTGTGTGATTTCCTTTAAACACAGACTTCTGATTGCACATATTACCTAGGCAAGAGCATTGTGGGATTGTTGAGCCAAAATATGTGTCTTCAGGAAGTTGAATAACCTTATTATGTAGAGACATTTGACTAATTGAAATGTGGGGGGAAAGTTTCAAGGATGCACATTTAGCTTCATTAGCATAGTAAAGCAATATGGCCCAATCACCGGCTCCCTTCCAAGAATGAAAGAATGCAGGGGCCTTGCTTGATATCTGTATTTTGTTTTTTTTTCCTCACTGCTTCCTGTGGCCTCTTCTTAGCCTCCTCCAGCATTTGCAGGAGTCTGAAGAAGTAATGGTACCTGTTCAGGACCCTCTTCCAGTATTTGTCAAAGAAAAGAGAAACAGTGCCACAAATCTGATAAGTGTAAGAAACATTTTTTTTTTGTAAAAAAAAAAAAAAAAAGCCATGGGTCAAGATTGATTTATTTCTCCATCTTAGCTCCTCCTGAATTTGAATCAGAATTTGTTTGCTCCTCATAAAGCAGGAAGAAAAAAAAAACCCTTTGATGGGAAAAAAATCCTCTTTTATGGGAAGGAATGCCTCCTTCAAAGACTAAAAGCCTTCATTTGGCCTGGTCCAAATAAAAGTTAAATTAGCGGGGAAGAGACCAAATACGTAGGATCCTGAGGTTCAAGCTTATGAAGAGTAAAGAAGGTAAATATCCTCTTATTTTCCCTTTAAAATCAAGATCCTGCAAGCCAATCTTTCACCAACAAATACCTTCAACATTATACTGGACTTCATCTCCCATTGCTCTTAGTAGCGACATGATTATGGGAAAAATTGTCTATCTTACTAGGCTTGTTAAGATACACTAGAATCATATGAAATGCACCTTTGTGTTAAGCCTACCATTCTTTCACTGTACTAAAGACTGAAAATAAATGCTTATTCTTTAAAAAATAAGTTCCTTATAGATTTGCGATCAACCTGGCTCGGGTTGCTATAGTTACAGAATGTGCAGGTGTTGATGCTCCTCCATGATAGTCACTCCATTAATTGATTCAGAAGTTAATCTTATTTTGAATATGAAATTCCTGTAAAAGTCCAAACCTGGTTTGTATGTTTGATCAATTGCCTCCTATTGCTGTTCAAGTAACCATGACAACCTTTATCCCAAAACAGACAGTAAAACATGTTTTCAATCGGTTGATGGACATCCATACATTTCAGATGAACGTCCAGGATTAATGCTTGCTACACCACACTTGCCATTTCTGAACAGAATTCAGGTAAGGTTCAGGAAGGTATGGCTAATTTGTCAGTAGGCATTCAGTTTTGATCATCTCTGAATCAGCTAGCTTTTTAACATGAGAAATCAAAATAAAATAAAATATAAACATAGTTCTGTCATTTTGAAAAAACCTGACAATAGCAGGTTTAACTGGATTATTAACAAATCAGTTCCACCTGGTGTTTTGCTCAGGGTTTTCTGATTTCTAGAGATGCCATCCCTATTTAGCAGCCTATATGTCTTTACAATTGCATGTTTTCCATGTGAATCTCTACAGTTCCAAGGGAAGGTAAATGTTCTCTTCTTTCCCCTTTAAAATCAAAGTTAATTTTCATTTTTCTTTGAGTAGCTAATCATATCTCAAAAGAAGAAGAGGGAGTTCATTTCCATACTTGAATGCCTCCTGCCAGGCCAGGAGGTGGTGCTATAGAATTTTATTTTAATAATTTCCCTATTAGACACCAATAAGGGCTTCAGGTAATGAGATCTCTATGGTCCTCCAGTAATGGGATTCCTATCTGTCCCTCACAGATAGGGAATTTGGTGGCTGAAGTAGTGGTCCTAAAAGTTGGACAGTTCCAAAGGACTTCTGGGAGAAGAGGCGGTTCCCCCCAATATGTCATCAACATAGCCAGCCTCATTTCAATACAAAAGCCAATGAAAACCAATCACACTTCTTCTGTTTTATCATACATTACAGAATTATGGATATGTTGTATTGTGAGAATAATGATACATGTGACTTCCCACAGCTCTCTTCCCATGTTTCCGCTTTGGATTCCGCTTTATGATATTGGAGGTAGGGAGATCAAAAGGGGGAGAGATGACTCCTACTGTAGATTGCATGCACACATGGGGCTCTGTGGATACAACCACTGAACCTGAGCTGTAAACATCCATTCCATTGAATATATGTTACAAGAAGCAAGGAAAACATATTGCCCTGACAGTAGCACCATCCCTTCCAGTCAATTTTCTCATGCATTTCTAAATTTCTCCCCTTGATTCCTGTCCCCTAGCCTTCAATTACACTACATGTTTTTATTACAGTGGGTTTTGAAATGATTCTCTCCTTCCTCACTTCCTTTGGGCTGTGACATATATCTATATCCAGACACTTCAAGGATTATTATTTACTACCAACTCACTGCTGCCATGTCAGTGAAGAAAACATGCAGATGCTAAATAGTATGTGGATTTCTGTGTAAGCCTTTGATGACAGAGCTATTTAAAACATGCAGATATGCTGCCTTGGTATTAGCCCATCATTGGAAATCACTTTTCTAATTATTCTTCCAGCCATTAAGTCATTATTAGTAATAATTCTCATATATATTGTGCCTTTCTTTTGTAAATCCATCAAGCTCTTTTTTTCCCCAGAAAGCAAATTAAATAAATCATCTCTGGGTTGCAAACATTCAAACAATCTAGACTAGAGAGAAATAAAAAAAAAAAGTTTGCTGTATCAATTTAGTGCCATACTGCTAGTCAACTATAAAACTACTTGGGTTTGTGTCTTTCTTTCCACTTTCTTGGATTAATAAATAGCCATTTATCATCCAGTAGGGATGTGGTGGCTCGGTGGTTAAGACACTGAGCTTGTCAATCAGAAAGGTAGGCAGTCCGGCAGTTCAAATCCCTAGCGCTGCATAATGGAGTGAGCTCCCGTTACTTGTCACAGCTTCTGCCAACCTAGCAGTTTGAAAGCATGTAAAATGCAAGTAGAAAAATGGGGACCACTTTGGTGGATAGGTAACAGCATTCCATGCACCTTCCGCATTTAGTCATGCCAGCCGCATGACCACGGAGACATCTTTGGACAGCTCTGGCTCTTCGGCTTTGTAACGGAGATGAGTTCTAGAGCCGGAAATTACTAGCATGTATGTGCAAAGGGAACCTTTAGCTTTACTGGAGTACAGCTCTTCATAATTATGATTTTTAATACGGAAAAATCAGATCATTTCTTTAAATAAACTTTAAAGAACTACAACAATTCAATATTAAACTCTTCTGATGCCTGATGCATGGTATATTTCCACTCGTCACTTAAACTCCCTCTACAGAATGTTTTTGAATGACATTATCTTTTAGGGACATCTTGACTTTTATGAAGAGCATCATTTCATTTCTGTTGTATGATATTGGCTTCATTGCTTTGATTTCCTCAAGCATAGAAGCACTGTAATGTCACACATCATTATTTAAGAACAATCAATTTGCTCCATCATCTTTAGTTGGATGAACAGAGTAAGCTAGATGACCTTATTTATGAAAGCGATTCCTGACTGTATCTGAGAGAAAGAGATACAAGAGGGAGATCTCAAAGCACTACCAGTCAAAACAATTTGTGTTAAATTATTTTTCCTTAATTCTTTCTCTCCTTTTCCCTGTTCTCTATCCAAATTAAGAAAATGAAAAATAAAAACAAAACACCACCATCAGCACTTTCCAAAAAAATTCTGTGTATAAGGCAGAACATTCTAGGAATTAAGCGCTTTTATTTTTAAAAATAAGTCTACTGTCCATACTTGCCTGGGTGGATAAAACAGATATCCCATTTCATCAAATCTTAAAACAACACTCCAATACAAAACAGAAACTCAAGATTTGCAGCTCTTTGTGCTTGTGTCTTTGACTGTGAGGAGATAATTCTCCTCATAGTAATTCTAGGAGATTCGGAGAAAAATAAAGGTCCAAAAGTGGTGTGTTTCAAAAAAGATTACCGCCAGATTGGTGGGTGTGGCTTGGTGGCTTGGTGGGCACACTTTGAGCACCTGCACACACTTTGTGCGCCCACACCAAATGTGCACTTTGTGCAGGCGCAGAGGTTTTCTGACTCACCTCCTGCAATCCTGCACTCTTCCTGTTGCTTCAGCAGCTGACGCGCAGCAATCTGCTGTGCAGCGCAAAGCAGCTGTGTTTCAAAAGCAGGATATAAAGGTCAGTATGGGAGCCCGGGCAGGTGAGTGGGCCCAACAGCAGAGCATCTCAGAGAATCAGTTTAGTCTCTGCTGCTCTTCGGCGTTACCAGTATGCCAGAACCGGGCTGAACCAGTAGAACACCACCACTGGTTCAAAATCACCTGGAGAGTTATAGTTGAAGATGGGCTTCAAACTGTACCTACCCAGTCATTATGCCTATCTACCTTCATGTATATGTATATGTATATGTGTATGTATGTATGCATGCATGCATGCATACATATGTGTGTGTGTGTGTGTGTGTGTGTGTAAATGTAAGCACACATATACACAATTTTAATGAAAAAACAGCAAAAGAGTTTTAAAAAGTTTACTGACACATGATCATCATTAGTGAAAATAGATTTGTTTAGGAAAGACAAAATGCCTGCACTCTTGAACAGAATCATTCTGATGCAGATCCATTTGCATATCGATGAACAGTAAACAGACCTTCTCTGTCTAGGTATCCCTGAGAAACTTAAATACAAAAATCCATGCACAAAAATGTGCGTTCCAAATTTGCATGTTTACAAAACCAAGTTCAGGAAATCATCCTCTAAATCAGTGGAACCTCAAACCCCAGTGGAAGTTGCAGACTGAATATGGAAGGTTTAGATCCCACTGGTTGTGGAAATGGAGAACCAGGGTATGACAGAGCAAGTGAATGGCCCATCTTGAAAGAAAAAGAAATGTATTGCCATAGAATTGTAATCCTGCAAGGGAACCTTCTACCCTTTAGAATCTTATTGCACAAACGTTAAAGTAGAGCAATACCAGTTTATTCATATAGATCTACTTGAAACCCAAATATACAGTATACTCTTATCCTTGCAGCAACATCAACCACAAACATATACCAATTATCAAAGGGCAGGAATTGTGCTGGTTGAAGATAGGGTAATTTTTTGGGTAAACCATGCATCGCAAGATTCTTTTCCATCAGTAATTCTGAGTCATTTTCCAACATAATCTTGGGAGTGTGACTTTGTATTTCCAAGTCAACAACACAGCTGCATTGAGAGCTTAGTCATCATTTGCCATGTTAGCAATGCTTAAATCCTAAAATTGTTCCAAACTATCATTGTGTGTAGGAGGGGGAGAAATGGCTTCCAGCACTAAAATCAATCTACTGTAGCAGTATAATGGTCCCTCTTCCTTTAAGCTCTCCAAAGAGATTTACAGAAGTTGCATTTTGTCATGCCCCTGTATACAAGGTTTTACATGACTTTTACCATCTCTCTTGGAAGCGGTGCAAGGGAGGGGGAGAGAGTTTTTTTTCTCTTTTGTAAATGTCTGTGTGAATTCAATTTTGGTTAAAGGGTTCAAATCCTCTAAGATAAGACTGGCTATGTATGTGGTAGGGACACGGTGGCCCAGTGGTTAAGACGCTGAGTTGTTGATCAGAAAGGTCGGCAGTTCGGCAGTTCGAGTCCCTACTGCAATATTGTTAAGTTTGAGCAATGAGAGGCTGAACCAGAGTATGAGTGCAACAATACTTTATTTTACAATAAAGGGCTGACCGTGCTTGCCACGCCTGGAACTGGCTCGCAGCAATCAGCAACTGGTTGGACCCCGCAGCCTGCTTTTATAGCTGGCTGCTGGAGAGAACCAACCAATGGGAATGGGGGAATAACGCCCACACAAAGTGAGTGGACCTGAGTGAGAACTCCTAGAGTTCTCAGGACATAACACCCCTTCCCCCCCAGATGCGAACATGCATAGTCCTTGAGGTAGACGGGGGGTTTGTGTTGGCGTCCGGAACGGCGCAGCTCGGGAACATTGTCTGTCTGTTCGGTATCAGTCTGTGACGGTTGAGCCGGCATAGTGTCGCCAACGCTCCCTCCGGACTGGGCATCCTCGGAAACCACCGGGTTGGTTACTGGGGTCGAGCTCTCGTGGGTTGGATCAGGCTGGTCAACTCTCTGGGCGCTGTTGTCCGAGTTTGGGTTGACCGGAGCAACCGCTGGTGCAGACTGGTCGTTGGGTGCGATGTGGCTGGGCGACGGATGTGGTGGTTCCTCTTCGACTGGAGACTCTGGATTCTTGTTGGCAAGGGTGCTGGGGCGCCTTCTAAGCTGGTCTATGTGTCTCCTCCAGACGCGACCATCCTCCAGCCTGACCCTATACGATCTCGGCCCGGTGACGGCGATGACCTCGCCTGGAATCCAAAGTGGGTCCCCAGCGAAATTCCTTGCGAATACTGGCTCCTGTAACATAAAATGTCTAACCCCTGAAGTAGAAGCGAGGGGAGAGTCAGGGCAGTATTGAGGGTGCAGTCTGTCCAATACAGTCCTCAGGCGCCGGCCCATCAGAAGTTCCGCTGGGGACTTATTGGTGACTGTACAGGGGGTTGAGTGCTGGCTCATCAGGAACCGTGCGAGTTTGTGGTGCCAGTCATCCCTGCCAAACCTAGCGAGGGCCTCTTTGGTGGTCCTGACGGCCCTTTCAGCCAACCCATTACTGGCAGGGTGAAATGGGGCTGTGAAAATGTGGCGAATGCCCAGGTTGGCAGCAAAACGGCTGAATTCTACTGATGCGAACTGTGGGCCATTATCGGAGACAATGGAGTCGGGTAGTCCATGTGTAACGAACAGGCGCGTTAACACGTTGGTGATTGCTAGTGTGGTGGTCGTGGATAGCTGTGCCATGTCTATCCATTTGGAATAAGTGTCCACGACCACTAGGAACATCTTTCCATGCACGGGGCCGGCCAGATCGATATGGATTCTAGACCAAGGGGCTCTGGCGCTCTCCCATCTGGTAGGGGTGGCGATGGGGGGAGCAGGACGGGATTCCTGGCAAATGTTGCAGGAACTTACCCAATTGACAATGTCCTCGTCTAGACCCGGCCACCACACGTAGCTGCGTGCTAATGACTTCATTCTCACGATGCCGGGGTGTCCCTCGTGCAACGCCTCCAGGACTCGGGTACGCAGCGAGGTCGGAATGACCACTCGAGTGCCCCACAGTAGACAACCCTGCAAACTGGACAGCTCCTGCATGCGAGTCTTAAAGGGTGCGAATTTGTTATCAACGTTGCCTCCCGGCCACCCCCTCCTCACCCAGTCGAGCACCTGGGCGAGCGCTTGGTCTGCCTTGGTTTTAGCGGCGATGTCAAGGGCGGTGATGGGCAGGTCCAACTGTGTGATTTCGAAAATGGCGTTGACAGGAGCTGGGTCTTCAGCCGGAGCGGGTAAGGGGCAGCGACTGAGAGCGTCGGCGTGGGATAGAGTCTTGCCCGGGCGGTGAATAAGTTTGTATGAGTAGGCCGCTAGGAAAAGTGTCCACCTTGTCATCCTAGGGGAAAGGACTTGAGGTGTCTGTTTGTCGCCGGCCAGTAGGCCCAGGAGGGGCTTATGGTCGGTGACCAGTTCGAAGAAGTGGCCAAAAAGGAATTCGTGAAACTTTTTCACGGCCGCAACAGCTGCTAGGGCTTCCTTGTCTATTTGGCTGTAGTTTCGCTCCGTGGCCGAGAGCGTCCTGGAGAAAAAGGCGATGGGGGCCTCGGCGCCATTGGGGAGTCTGTGACTAAGGACCGCCCCAATTCCAAAAGGGGATGCGTCTGCTGCCAGTACTAAAGGAAGGTTGGGGTCGAATTGGATGAGCACTGCCTCTGACGTAAGTAGTGATTTGACGGCGTTAAACGCCTGGTCTTCTTTGTGCCCCCAGTGCCACGGTGACTTTTTGTCTAGTAATCTGTGTAGGGGTTCGGCTACTGAGGCTTTATGGGGCAAGAAGGATGCATAAAAGTTCAGCAGCCCCAAGAAAGCTTGTAGCTCCGTTTTGGAGGTTGGTGTGGGAGCTTCGTGGATTGCCCTAAACTTGGACTCCAGGGGGTGAATGCCAGAGGCGTCAATTTTATAGCCCAGAAAGTCCACCTGTCTAGTGGCAATGGCGCATTTTTCTTTTTTTAACTTGAGGCCATGCTGTCTGAACCTCTCTAACACTGCTCGCACTCTCTGGAAGAGTTGGGGTCTGTCCCTGGCCGAGACCAAGATGTCGTCGAAGTAGGGTACTACACCAGGGAGGCCCTGTAAAATCCACTCCATGAGGGATTGAAAAATACCCGGGGCAACACTTACGCCAAATTGGAGACGCTTGCATCGGAAGGCACCCCTGTGAGTGACGATGGTCTGAAGTTCCGCTGTTTGGTTATCAACAGAGAACTGCTGATATGCTTGAGACATGTCCAATTTAGCAAAAATACTGCCCGGCTCGAATGTGTGTAATAAGTGCTGAATGACGGGCACAGGGTAGGCGCTAACTTGTAAATATTTATTGATTGTTGTCTTGTAGTCCGAGCAAATTCTCAGGCTACCATCTTTTTTAAGGGGTGTGACAATGGGCGTCTCCCACTTGGCGAAATCTGTTGGCTCAATGACCCCTTGTTTTAGTAGTTTATCCAATTCAGCGTCTAGTTTTGGTCGAATAGCAAATGGAACTCTACGTGGTTTTAATCTGATTGGGACTGCCTGGGGGTCAACGGTGAACGAGATGGGGGTTCCATTATAACACCCCAGCTCCTCGCTGAACACATCTGCGTAGTCAGCGAATAAGGAGTCAGTGTCTGAGGTTGAGACAGCATGGACTCCTGTTAGCCCTAGGCCGAGGTGGGGAAACCAATCGAGCCCCAATAAGGTGGGTAGATTGCCGTTAACTACCACTAGAGGTAGGTGGCCCTTAAAAGCTCTAAAACTGACAAAGAACTTGCCTCTGCCGATCACGGGAATGGCCTTCCCCTGGTAGTCCTTCAGACCGAACTGGCATCTCTGAAGCCGGGTAGTAGATAGGCTGGGATGGAGTCTCTTGAGGGTGCTCCACGAGATTATTGAGAGCGCTGACCCTGTGTCAACCTCCATGTGGCACGGTTTACCTTCTAGGGAAACGGAGAGAGAAATTTTACTAACAGTGTGGCAAGTACGCCTGGCAAGGCGGTGCATGCGACAGTTTAATACTTGCCTCTGTGGTCCCGAGTGCGAGGACGGGGGTCTGTGTGCAGCGCTTTGAGGGGCTTGGCAGACTCTCGCGATGTGCCCCCTCTTATGGCAGTTGTTGCAAGTGGCTCCTTTAAACTTGCAGGTGGCCCTTTGATGTGATCCCCCACAGGCTAGGCACAGTGTGATGTGCTTGGGTGGACCGGTGTATTCTTGTTTGGCCCCTACCTGCGACCGTCTGTCGTTGGCGAGGCGGTGGACGTCGTTCTCATCGTTGTGGGTTTCTTCCGCTTCCATCTCTTCGGAATGGACTGGGAACGATGCCAACTTGGCACTTGGGCCCTGAATTTCGGTGGCTGAGTTCGTTGCTAGCTCGGCTGCTAGGGCCTCCTCGACCGCTTGCGCGAGGTTGAGGTCTTTTTTTGCTAGCAGGCGCCTCTGTAGGTTGAGATCCTTGACCCCACAAACTAATTGATCGAGGAGCATGTCCTCCAGGTATGTTCCAAACCCGCAGTGCAGGGCTGCTGTTCTGAGGGCGGCCATATATTGATTGATGGTCTCCTTACTTGATTGCTTCCTCATACGGAACGTGAACCTCCTGGCGATTTGTGAAGGCCTGGGAGCGTAGTGGTTAGTGAGGATCTCAAGCAACTCGGACCATGGAATGTTTTTCAATTCTCTCGGCGCCACGAGTACTGCGGCGGTATCGTAAACGGTGGCTCCGCAGTAGATTAGGAAATAGGATTTTTTCCGATGCTCTCCCGCATCCGCCAGGCCGACCGCATCTATGTAATGATTGAAGCGGTTCTTATACAATTCCCACTTCTCTTCGTCTGGTTTAAACGCTGGGAATACTGGGTTGGAACTCATGGTGCTGGAACGGCTGGGCTACCTGCGGAAAAAATCTCTCTGGGACAACGGGCGCTCGTGAGTTACTAGTGATATCAGCTCTGGAGAGGTTTTTTTGCTACCCTCTCTTTTTCTCTCTGGGTTACCACTTTGGCTGCTAGCCGTTGGAGGTGTCTTGATTCGCGCCAAAAGTGGGCGTTAGCGACTTCCTACAGCGCTGTGCTGTGTCTCCTACTGGCTCGAAATTCAAATGACACCCGTTTGAATTTCGCGCCAAATACAGAGCGGCTGCGGCTCGCAGCGCTTCACTTTCCCCGTAGCAGGGCTAACAAGCGGCTACAGACGCTTCTAACTTTTTTGAACCAGACCGCTTTCTCTGGCTGCGGATCAGCGTTTGCTCTTTTTGATCGCTCGTTTTGTTGGCTGACCGCTCTCTCTGGCTGCGGATCAGCGTTTCCCTTATCGCCAGCCGATCGCTCTCTCTGGGCTGCGGATCGGTGGCTAGTGACTCAGCGGTTGCATGGTGCTTCTGGTAGCCATCCCATCCTCGTCGCCAGTGTTAAGTTTGAGCAATGAGAGGCTGAACCAGAGCATGAGTGCAACAATACTTTATTTTACAATAAAGGGCTGACCGTGCTTGCCACGCCTGGAACTGGCTCGCAGCAATCAGCAACTGGTTGGACCCCGCAGCCTGCTTTTATAGCTGGCTGCTGGAGAGAACCAACCAATGGGAATGGGGGAATAACGCCCACACAAAGTGAGTGGACCTGAGTGAGAACTCCTAGAGTTCTCAGGACATAACAAATATCATGGAGTGAGCTCCTGTTACTTGTTCCAGTTTCTGCCAACCTAGCAGTTGTAAAAATGCAAATAGAAAAATAGGGACCATTTTGGTGGGAAGGTAACAGCGTTTGGTGTGCCTTTGGTATTTAGTCATGCCAGCCACATGACCATGGAGACATCTTCAGACAACGCTAGCGTTCGGCTTTGTAATGGAGATGAGCACCGCCCCCTAGAGCCAGAAACGACTAGCATGTATGTGCAAGGGGAACCTTTACCTTTTTATGTATATGTAACAATTCTTAATGAATATGGAACCAATTTATGCATTGCCTCCTACTGCCCAATATGCCAACATCAACATACATGT
>NW_020769309.1:8981148-9011421 GCF_900518735.1 Pseudonaja textilis
CTCTACTCTACTCTACTCTACTCTACTCTACTCTACTCTACTCTACTTTCTATTCTATTCTATTCTATTTGCACAATCTGCTTATTCATATTTATTTATGTGCCATAATTTTAAACTAGTGAATATATGCAGTTATTAGGACCTCTGCTGCTCACAGCTTTCTATGAACCACAGTCTGAGTCAGAAGTACCCCAAAACAGACCAGTAAATCTACTAGTAAGTTCTGACCTCTTGAATTTCAGATGAGATTGGGTTAAGGATATCGCACAGGAATCTGAATTGGATGTGCTTTTTTAAAAAAAACAAAAAACAACCACCATGAATTTCATTACAGTCTACAAAAGATAATGACATCATGTAATCCACACAACCAGGTTAGATAAAGCATTCAGAGCGATAGCTATCTTATCACTTTGTAGCCTGAATTGGGTTTATTAGAATCCATTCATCATTTTCATTACCATCATTTTAATGAGAAAGGTGCTCTGCTCCACTTTTAATCTTCCCAGCCTATAATATACATCCTGGATATAAAGTAAGCAGCAGACATCGTTGGGTGCATTTTTTGTGTGTTTTGCTTTGCTTGCAGCAATCTCCAGATAATGAGAACCAAGAGGGCAAACGACAATATGTAAGGGAGACAGTATCAGCACACTTCAGTCTGAAAATAAAAGTGTCTGGCTGAGTTGTAACATAGTTCAGAAATCCTAAGGGGATAATGTTTGTAACACGAAAGTGGAATGATCTTACAATGTATTAGCAATATTTGCTAGCGAGAATGTATATGTGTATTGATCAAGTTAAAAAAAAAATCTGTAGTTGTTTTAAGGTCTGCTTGTCTCATTACACTTTGCCAGTATGTCTGTAGTTCTGGTTGAATGGACCAGAGATTACTAGTGAATGAAGTTTTCTTCCTTATGTTTTCCAGAGTGGAATTGTGTACATCTATGGGCTTAGAACAGAAGAGTAAAACTGACCCAAAGTGACTCCTATTTCAAGTTCTCGTCTTCCCCACATTATCCTCAGAAAGAGAATAGATGTGATTTAATATGGGCTTTCATCTATCATCCAACATCATTTCTGTTCCGGACTAGCAGGCTTGAAAGCCTGCAACTCTGATTGGCCCACAAATAGCAGATCGTGATTGGTCACCGCAGACTGATCCGATTGGCTAGTAAACGGGCTGCCGCGATTGGCCCAGCCAAGAGCGGCAAACTCAAATTGCCTTCATTGGCTGCCTAGCTGCAGCCAGCCCTATATAAGGGGCTGCTGCGGCTGGGATTCTTAGCTCAGATCTGAAGTTACTAATAAAGAGCTGTTGTTGTTATCTGAGTCTTGCCTCCGTTCTCGAATCATCCTCCCAGATCTAACATTGGCGACGAGGATGGGATGCGGAGGCAACGAAGTCTACAGGAATTGAGCTAGCTGAAGGAGCATGTGGCTGACAGAGCGCAACAATGGCAACATGGCCAACAGCGTTATACCACCCGCCCCATTCGATCCAGCTAGCGAGGACTGGGACTCTTATATGGACAGGTTTCAAATGTTCCTAGAGTCCAACCACCTAAAAGATGCCACGCCCAGCAAGAAACGAGCCGTTTTTCTAAACCATTGTGGACCAGCCATTTTTAAGATGGCTAAAGCATTAGCAAAACCAGCTGAAGTTAAAACAATGGATTGGGACACCCTTGCTCCCATCCTGCACAACCATTACGCCCCAGCAGTACCAACTCTCGTTCGCAGACACGAGTTCTATCAGAGGGACCAGCGTGAAGGTGAGAGCGTTGGGGATTTTGTGGCAGACCTGAGGAACCTGGGTGGTTTATGTGGCTTCGCCAATCTCGAAGAAGCCATGAGAGACCTAATCGTCCTTGGCCTTAGAGATCCAACTGTCCAGAGCAAGATCATGGCCAAGGGAGACATCTCGCTTGCAGATTCCATAGCAGATGCCACCGCAGCTGAAGCCACTCGTAAATCAGCAGCACGGATGTGCCGAACCAGTGGAACCAACCGCCAACCCACCAACGATGCTGGGAAACCTTCAGACAAGTACACATCGACCACCCATCATGAAGATGTTGAGTCATCCTCAGACAGCGAGGAGGAAGAAGTCCATAGACTCCGGTCAGAACTTGAGCAACGGGACCAGCGGGGTCGTAAATCCAACTACCAATGAGCCAGATGTGGGGGAAACCATCCTCGATCCGAATGCAGATTCTTAGACGCCATGTGTCGTTTTTGCAAAAAACGAGGGCATATTGCGAAAGTATGCAGAAACAAAAGAAATTCCAGCCCCAGACGGAGAGGGAGCAGCCCGAAAAGGAATGATGGCAACCCCACCACACAGGGACCGCCCTAGCAACCAGTGGAACCAGTACAGCAGACCCTGAAGGTTTAATGGCACACCCAGACGAGAAGAGGCTCATCAAACTCTCACCATCGGCCACGCTTCATCGCTAGATGCTAAAAAAATCCCTGTAAAGGTCACCATCGAAAATAAACCTTGCATCATGGAAGTCGACTCTGGGTCCTCACTATCCATGGTATCCTGGAAAACGCTCAAGCAACTGATTCCCAACATCCAACACCAAGACCTCAGCAGTCAGAGACTCATACTCAAAGATTATCAAGGCAACCGGATTCCAGGCACAGGTACCCGCCATTTCCAGGTCTCTTTCAAAGGACATAATGCAATTCTACCACTCACCATTGTAGACAGAGAACAGCCAAGTCTATTGGGCCTTCAATGGTTTGCGCCATTAGGAATCGGAATGGCTGGCATCCATCATACTGAAGATAATGACTGGGAGGCAGCCCTCATCCACAATTTCCAAGAAGTGCTCAGCGAAAACTTAGGCAAGTACAAGGGGTCCCCTATTTCGTTTAATCTTCGCCCCGACATTGCGCCCATTCGCCTAAAGCCACACCGAGTTCCCTTTGCTCTCAAACCCAAAATTGATGAGCAACTGGACAAATTAATTGCACAAGGCGTGTTAGATCCCATTGATCACGCCCAATGGGAGACACCAATTGTCACCCCCATAAAGCCTGACGGGTCTTTGAGAATCTGTGGTGACTACAAGGCCACCCTCAATCACGCGCTGCAGCAGAGCGCCTATCCGGTACCAGTCGTTCAGCATCTCCTGCATTCACTTGGGGGTGGCAGAATATTCGCAAAATTAGATCTGGCCCAAGCGTATCAACAGCTGCCAGTTGATTCCGAAACTGCAGAAGCCCAAACTATAGTCACACATCATGGTGCATTCAAATGTAACAGGCTCCAGTTTGGAGTAAGCGTAGCCCCAGGCATCTTTCAAAGCCTGATGGAGAGACTATTACAAGGCATAAAAGGGGTCATGCCCTATTTTGATGACGTACTAATAGCAGCCCCAACAAAAAGTCAATTAGAGAAACGCCTCAGAACAGTCCTACAAAGGTTCAAAGATGCTGGCCTCAAGGTTAAGAAGGAAAAGTGCCAGCTATGCACAGAAAGGGTGGAGTTTCTTGGCTACCTTCTTGACAAACAAGGAATCCACCCTACAGAAAAGAAATTGGCAGCTATCAAAAATGCCCCAAGACCCAAAAACAAAACTGACCTTCAAGCCTTCCTGGGACTTATTAACTTTTATAACATTTTCCTACACCAGAAGGCGACTGTTGCTGAGCCCCTTCATAGACTACTTGATAAAAGGGCCTCCTGGATTTGGGGATGTCGGGAGGAACATGCCTTCCAGCAAGTAAAAGACCTTCTCACCTCTGATGCAGTGCTAATTCAATATAACGAGACACTCCCATTGACTGTTACATGTGATGCCTCACCATTTGGGGTGGGGGCCATCCTGAGCCATTTCCTACCAAACGGCTCAGAGGCACCAATTGTATTTTTTTCAAGGACTCTATCAAAAACAGAAAGAAACTATAGCCACCTAGATAAGGAAGCCCTTGCTATTGTCTCTGCGATTAAAAGGTTTCATGAATATATATATGGGAGACCATTTTCCATTATCATGGATCATAAGCCATTACTTGGCATTCTGGCGGGCGACAAACCTACCCCACACATTCTCTCCCCCAGAATGACCCGATGGTCGGAATTCCTAGCTGCCTACGACTATCAACTTAAATATCGCCCGGGGAAATCTATTCCTCACACTGATGCCTTGAGCCGCTTGCCACTACCAGAGCCGCAGGAGGACCCAGCTCCCACGCTCCCAATACTACAAATTGAGACAATTCCCTCACCTCCACTAACGGCCCAGGATATCGCCTTTGAAACCAAAAGAGACTCATGTTTGGCACGAGTTATTGGCTGGGTGGAGAGGGGATGGCCAGAATACGAGCCCAAGGAAACCTTTAAACCATTCAAAAACAGACAGAACTTTTCTCACAAAGAGGGTGCATTTTATGGGGAGACCGAGTTGTCATACCAACTAAACTACAAAAAAAAGTCCTGCAAATGCTACACGATGGACACCCGGGCATTGTGCATATGAAAGTGCTGGCATGAAGTTATGCCTGGTGGCCAGGTATGGACAAACAAATTGAAACCTGGGTCTCCTCTTGTAACAGATGCCAGGAAAACCACTCAGCCCCACCAAAAGCTCCACCAGCGGAATGGGAAACACCCAGGGGTTCCTGGTCACGCATTCATATTGACTTTGTGGGACCTACTAGAGGCCACGCTTTCCTAATAACTGTAGATGCATATTCTAACTGGCTCAGGTCAATAAAATGAAAACAACCACTACAGAGGCAGTCATCAAGAAATTGAACAGACTCTTTGCCACACACGGCCTACCCGATGTCCCGGTTTCTGACAATGGCCCCCAATTTACTGCCTTAGCCTTTGAACAATACCTAGCTGAACGGGGCATCTGACACGCACTCACATCACCGGCTCATCCAGTGGCGAATGGTAGGGCTGAATGAATGGTTCAGTTCACAAAGAAAACCCTACAGAAAATGGAACAAGGTAACATCCACGATAAAGTCACTAGAATGCTGCTTCTTCAACACATCACACCTAACAGTATGACTAACAAGAGCCCAGCTGAACTCCTGATGGCCAGGAAACTCAGATCGCCTCTAGACCGCTTGCACCCTGCCTACAACCTGGAAAAGCCCCTGGGTTCCAGCAGCAAGCATCGCGCCTTTAAGGTAGGAGACCTTGTATTTGCAAAAAAAATTTCTGGGGATCCCCTCTGGATTCCTGCTCAAATAACTCAAGTCACGGGTCCCCGCTCCTACCGCCTACTGACCACTGATGGCAGAGTGTGGAAATGCCATATTGACCAGCTACGCTCCAGACTGACCACAACTTCCATTCCTGACCCTAGCCTTGACACCAGGGGGGGAGGGGAAGCCGTGAGCCCGGAAATAGAACCAACACCTGTTTATTCAGAACTAACCCCGAGATCACCACACCATAGCTTGCAATACTCACCAGCTGTAGTTGAACCTGGACAGACGAATACTTCACCAAGAAGCAGCAGCCAAGTAGGTTCAGCGAGCCTGGGGAGCCATAGCGGTAGCAACGAAGCTGAGGACTCAATCACCCCAGGGGCCTCAGAGGAGAGCCCCAACCATGGTACCGTTTCACCGTTCCTGCTAGATCCAGCAAACAGTCCATCTGAACCCGAATTTGAACATGGACAATTGGAATTGCGTAAGTTGGGTAGACAGGTGCGAAGACCTGCCTACCTGCGAGACTATATAACTCCACCCCTTAAACGGAACCGAGAGGGGAGGGGTGTTCTGGACTAGCAGGCTCAAAAGCCTGCAACTCTGATTGGCCCGCAAATAGCAGATCATGATTGGTCACCGCAGACTGATCCGATTGGCCAGTAAATGGGCTGCTGCGATTGGCCCTGCCAAGAGCAGCAAACTCAAATCGCCTTCATTGGCTGCCTAGCCACAGCCAGTCCTATATAAGGGGCTGCTGCGGCTGGGATTCTTAGCTCAGATCTGAAGTCACTAATAAAGAGCTGTTGTTGTTATCTGAGTCTTGCCTCCATTCTTGAACCATCCTCCCAGATCTAACAATTTCCTCTTGCACTTTCATGAGTCTAGAAATGTTTAGGGTTCCCCTTTCTCTGCTGCCAACAGCACAATATGACTTTATGAAGATAAAGTTGCCTCAGAGCAAGTCAGGCGGACCCATCATTCTACTTAACCCAATACTGTTCATTTTGACTGACAATAGCTATTTATGTGTGAGGCAGGGGAGACCTGACCTAGCCCTTTTACCTTCAAGCCTTTTAGCCATTGATGCTGAAGAATGAACTTGAAACCTTCTGATGTTTTATACTATTGAGTTTTACCTTCCCCTCTTGTCTGTGCTTCCCTTCCCTCAGCATTTTCTCATTAATAGCTTTATTCTCCTTCCATCCCTCCACACCATCCTTAAAATATCCTCTCAGCTCTGCCTTCTTCTTCTTTTCAGCTGTCGCCTCATCCACTTCCTTCTATTTCTCCTCTTTTCATGTTATTGGCATCAGTCTTTTCCTGACAGTTTTTTTTTTCAGACTTGTTTTGATCTGTTCTGCTCAACAGAACTGTTTTTTCCATAGCTCTTGGGACTAGAAATTCCTTTTGGCAAACTCAAAGCCTGCTTCTTTATTTGTCTATTCTTTTATTTTCAGTAAGGATGAAGTATTACCATATTTGCTTTTAATAAGATGGGGACAAAGTCATATCATTGTAAGCTAGAATGCTAGATGACATAACATGGCCTCCCAGGTTTGTGTTCACAATAATTATGATTGACTGTGGCCTTCAAACCTAATCCTGAACAAAAATAATAGCTTTATTTATACTGGACTAAAAATGACCAGAAATTACAGGAATGGCTATCTGCAACAACATTCAACTCTTCTGATAGGTTCTGTAATCTTCTGGAAATGTGATTGCTTCTTGTTCTGCACCACTTCAAATCTCATGGATTCTTTTATAGTGATTTATTTGTTCTACTCAAGTGCTACAAGAAGAATTTCTGACCTGGCAAAATGTGAGATAAAGCATGGAAGGTGGAGGAAGATGACTTTCCCTGTCTTTCCCTTTCCATCTTCAACAAAGATGACTTTCCCTTTCCATCTTCAACAATCATTGTTCTCAGTTAACTTTCAATCACATGGGTACATTATTCATCCCTTATATGTGACCACCCTGTAACTGTAACAGAATAATAGAGTTGGGAGGGACTTTGGAGATTTTTTTATCTAACACCTTATTCAAGCAGGAAACCTTATACCATTTCAGACAAATCGTTGTCCAATCTCTTCTTTAAAACCTTTCATGGTAGAGCACCCACAACTTCTGGAGGCAAGCCATTCCATTTATTAATTGTTCTAACTATCAGGAAATTTCTAGATTTTGAGATTGTCTCCTTGATTAGTTTCCATCCATTGCTCTAGTTCCCTTCTCTACCTTTTGGGAGATAAAGTTGTCTGCTAGATTTGTCAGGAATCTGTTTAATCCTCTACTAAGTGTAGAATTTGTTAGATGAAGTCAGGGTAGTTAAAGTCTCCCATTACTATTGTGCTATGCTTCCTACATATTTTAGTTGACTAAAAGTTAGTTGAGTAAAAAGTTCATCTATTTCCTCTGCTTAGTTGGCTGGCCTGTAGTATACAGCTACAGCAATATTTTCCCTTTTACAATGACCCAAATGCATTCAAGATGGTTTTCAACATTGTTTATTGAGTCTGCTTTTTAAAAACAATTTAAATCCCTCTGGCTGTACTGTATATTCCATTCATGGGTTTCACCCACTAAGTTTTACTTCCACCAAGTGATTCCAGGAACTTTGTCAGATTTTCTACAACTCAGCAATCATCTGGGGTGAGTGTATCTATTCAGAAACTGCAATAGTGTTGCTCAGAATGCTCACAACAAATGCATGCAACATACAACACATTGTTGCTGAAATACAATATTTCCTTTCAAGGCATCAATTTATAAAGGAGTTTTGTTTATAGAAAAGATCAAAATAGTTTCTGATAGTTCATATTGTTTTATTATATGGGTAGGTCTGTGCAAATCTTTGTAGAGTTGTATTTATTCAAAGCCCCTTCTAAACTGCTACAGAAAGCAAGCCCCTTGTCTTTTTTTAAAAGAAGGAAAGCTACCATATTAGGGTTTTTTTTGCCTCACTCTGAAGTTTTACCTATAATTTCTTTGACTGGAAGAGCTTCCTGTTCACACATTGTGGACATCAGAAGCCCAGCTATTGAGACTATTGGATGATCCTTCAAACATTCAAAATATTTTGACAAGACAAATCCTGTCATCTGTGTGCATCAGTGAAATGAATCAGTTGCCAACCCACTATGGTATATGGCTTTACTTCATCTATTGAAATGAAATCCTAAACAAGTACTTCTTTGGGGTCCTTGGTGCTCTCTGAGCTTTCTTGAGACATTTCATTACCAAACTAGGCACCATCATTTAATGGTTTATCACAGTCCAACTCAGAACTACAACTATTCTCTTCTATAAGTACATCTTCTTTCTTCCACACATTAACAATATAGTGCAGTTCCAAAAAAACATCAACACTGAAAAGTGTCCTAAAACAAACGCAGCTAAGTGACAAGGCAAAAAACAATTAACTACAAAACGATTTCCTGAAAATATAAGAGCTTTGTTAGCTTGTTTGTTTTATAAGGAAGTGCTTACATGTACTTCTGGGCAAGCAAAAATATATTCCCTTGGTACCATGGTAACAATCTCTGCTTCAGATTGTGTAGAGGAATGAAAACACATTTCCCCCCTTTAAATAGTTTTCTTTATTTTCTAGCTGATAATTTTAAAAGGCAGCTCTGCTTCTGCCTCCTTTTGGACATCCTGTTTGGTTTTATGTATCACAGAGATTCTTTTAGGTGGCATTTGTTGGCCATTGGGGGAAAAGAAGAAGTTACAAGTGTCAGGAAAATTCTCTGGAATCTTCATTGCCTTAGACTGATACAAAAGGATCACAGGCAAAATAGCTGGAGGTGCTCTGCTGTGATACTAAGGAGGATGTCCTAGAGGCTATATGACTGTCGGGATCTCCCTTTTTAAATTCTTATCAAGGAATATCCATCTATACAAGTTGTCTTCCCAAGGCTATGAAAAGTCCTGCATGCTGTGTTATGTGGCCTTGGACTTCTGATGTCAGAGGGGGGGAAAAGGGAAGGTCTGTTTGAGTTGTGCACAGATGTGGTTGTGAATGTATGGTCTGCTGCCTTAAAACGCTTTCTTAATAGTAAGTGGTTCACTTCATAAGATGCATGTTCTTAAAATAAAAGTGTGGCAATACTTGCTAGATGGCTTCTTGTTGAATGTATCCAAAATAATTTCTTCCTTTGAACAATTATACCAGTGTTTACTTTCTTTTGTAGATTGCTCACTGGTGGTGTTTCGCACCAATGTGTTTGTTGCAAGAATTTAATTTCTTAAGATCCAACAATTTCTGGTTTATAGGCAGAGAATGAAAAGTAACAGTTTCTAGAAAATGAAGGGCTGCTGCCACACATTGTGCTTCAGCAGGTGAAAGTGCAACAATTGTTTGTTTTCTGAAGTAGGATCATCCCAAAGGAAAATAGAATCAGTGATGAAGTTATGGTTGGAAAGTGCCTGCCCAGCTAACTATGAGCTGAAATATGAAGCCACCAATAACTTTCATTTCCCACTACACTATCCATCATCCATTGGGTCAGTTTTCCTTTTTCAAATTATATAGGCTGGTGCTGTTTCCCTTCTCCTTGCAATCTACAGAAAAGCTCCGGTGATCCCTTCTCTTCCTTGGCTGACTTGTGGAATGGCCTGACACTTTGCTGCAGATCATGAGGAAAACTGCATCCCTGGTCCTCATTCTGATATGTTCCCAAAGAGCCCTCTTTTTCCAGGGAAGACGAACACTCACCCATTGATTGCTAGCATCATTCTGCCATCCCTACCTTGTAGCAGGCATCTCACTTGTTCCACCATACTTCCTATCCACATATAATATAGATTTGTGCTATTTCCCATACCTCACAACCAGTGGTGGGATTCAAATTTTTCTACTACCGGTTCTGTGGGCGTGGCTTGGTGGGCGTGGCAAGGGAAGGATCCTGTGAAATCTCCATTCCCACCCCACTAGCCTGCTTTCTCCTGTGCAGGGTAACAAAAGAAGACCCAGCTGAGAGGCAGAGAATAGATGCAGGGCAAGTCAGAGGTGGTATTTGCCAATTTTCTAAACTACTCAAAATTTCTGCTACCGGTTCTCCAGAACTGGTCAGAACCTGCTGAATACCACCTCTTCTCACAACCCTCAGAACAGGCCAATAAAGCCGCCTCTTCCTTCTCCTCCTCCTCCTCCTCCTCTTCTGCCCATACATCTTCCTGCCAGTTTGGGGGGGGAAGGGAGGAACAAAGTGACTGCTGTGCTATGAGGAAAAATATATCTCTCCTCCTTGTTCCAGTATGTTCCCCAAGGGACCCTTCCCTCAGTGCAGGAAGAGGGCTCATTCCATCACTGGTATGCCCTCTAGCCAGCCATACTTTATTGGTAGGCATTCATGTCACTTCCTTTTTTTCCTCCCACTAGCCACTATCATAAAAAGATTTCAAATTTTAGCCTTAGCCCAGAACCAGCCAATGACAGCTCGCCTATCATGTCCTGCCATTAGCCAATTGGGCACATGGACAAAAAAGGGATAGGAAAGAGGGTGGGATATGACCTTCCCGCCTTCCCTTGCACTAAGCAAACTAGAGGTTTCTAGGAAGTATAGTCAGAAGGTGCAGTGGTGCTGAACTGGCCACAACTTCCCCAAATTTTATTCTCATGGGAGTCAGAGGTCCCACCTCCAATTTCATTCAAATGAAGGTTACAAACAAATAGAAGCAAGAGTTTAATAATACAGGTAGAACATCATCCCAGATAGTCTTGAATAAATGTTTCATTTTTTTTCTGCAAAGTAGCTCAATAATTATGATACAACATTTGCTCTGATTATTTTACAACTTCCCCGTTGCTAATAATGTACTTTTCTGAGATTGGTCATTGTTAAGTAAAGATCTGGGTTCTAGATCTCTAAATGGTCTTCTATGATAAGTATTTCATTTGTTTTACCTCTTTCAATCCTCGTGTATTCTACAGATCTTGATATTCCATTTTTTGTCAAGGAGAAAGCTTCTCTACAGCCTAGATACTGGCATAAGAAGTCATATTGCTCAAGGTCTTTGTCTAAAAGTTTTGGATACATTTTGCAAACTTATAATTACCTTATTCTTGTGCACATAATTGGCTTGTTCTTGTTCACAGCAGGCAGTAATATCCATGAAGATTAGCAGGTAAGCCAATTTGCCCTCTCTGCTTCTCTGGAGTAACAACAAGGTCAGCCCCACTTAATATATCTTTGTCCTATGAACACTTGGTGAACCTTTCAATTTATCTGCTTTTCATATGGGATAGCTGATGTATCTAATGTAACACTGGGCTTTGTCCCATGCCATACTGCACCTAGAGTGGTTTCAATCACTTTTATTGATAATTGGTTCTATAAGTACAAGACAGTCATAATTACCATCAAAGGGTTGCTTATGGGGTTTGCAAAATGGTTTCAACCTGATTTGTGGACATGCTTAATTAAGTACAAGTGCTACTTGGCATCTTCACATGCCTATGGTATATATTACACTTCATTCCTCCCACTTTCGGACTTTATACTGTCTTCTGTCTGCTCTTTGAGATTTTGTTCTAAACTAGAGATGAGACCTTGTCTGTTAGCTTTCTGAACTGTATTACATAATGCTTAACTTTTGACTCTGAGAAACTGGGAGAGCTACTGTTCATTCAAGCCTTCCCTTAGCACTGATTTGTTTTGTACTTTTTCAATTCAGTGAAATTGGTTGGAACAGTCCTGACTACTGATTGCTTTATTTTTCCTGTCCCTACTAATATTCCTCAGACCTACACCAGAATAAAAAATTGCCTGTATTGAAGCTGGTGTTCTTTAGATATTTATTATTTCCTTACTTAAAATATTTATATTTCATCCAGTGTTCTATGTGGTTCATAACTATAGTGAAAACCTGGAAGCATGAAACAACAAATCAGCAGTTATGTTAAGAAACATAACAGCAGGAATAAAAGTATGGAAATTATTGAAATAGCAAGTTAATCAAAACAGCAAGATTGGAGGTTTTTAGCAGACAAAAACTCAACCCAAAACAACAACAAAAACCTTTGCATTGTCAGAAAGTTATTGAAGGAGAAATATACAAGGAAATAGGAAAGAGAAGGACAATTTTCAAGGAAAGGCAAAAAACTAAAACCCAACAAACCAAACCAAACCCTACAGGAGGGAGAAACAGATGTATATACCTCCCTTGGTAGTATAAATCAGAAAGCCATAGGAAAAAGAGAGCTTCTCCATTTTCATTTCTTCTCTCCCTTCTTTGTACAACTGCTCAGCCAATACTGAAAATCCATTTGTGCATAAAGTTGGAATGGATGGAGCATTTTTCCCCTTACTAATAGGAAAAACAAATCTCAGGTACACATTTTATTGGAAATATCCCATACCGCATATAAAGTATACTTTGTGTTCAATCCATTATCCATTAATGCTGTGCTATGTGCTGAATAAGCTACAATTTTAAACCTTGGATAATTAGCAGGTTAGCAGTTATGCTATTTACTGCCTTGAATGCAATCAAGGAACAGCAACAGAGGAGTGACTAGCAATGTTCTACCTATAGACCATGAACCTAATGATGTTACCATTCAGTAGGCAGGTTAAAAGAGGCACCTTTTTATTGGTGCTGTATTTAATGTCACTAAGTGCCCTTTGCATTTCATGGCGATTGTTCTAGCAAAGAGAGAAAAAGCCCATTGGTCTGCTTGGATACTCTAGCAGTCCATTTGATACCCTCCAGCCCAATACTTCAAGGAAATTAAGCAAAACATGGACAAAATCCATAGCAGAACAGGCAATTACAACAGAGAAGATCATTGCATTCTAATAACAGTATAATCTACTTTCAGTCCAAGGAAATTAAGCAAAACACGGACCAAAATCCAGGAAATTACAACAGAGAGGACCATTGCATTCTAATAGCAATATAATCTACTTTCCATCCAAAGTTCACAATATCAGAGGCAGTAGCATTACACTTAACCTTAGAGGAGCAAGTTAGGAAAAAGTTTTAAGCATTCAGCTACAAGACAAAGCTGCACAAGTTCTCTTCAAAAACTAAGTGTTTCATTAGAAAGAGTTTTTAAATATATGTATTAACACTCTGTCCACCTGAATCCAGCAGATATGCGTTTTGTCTTGCTCAGAGTGTAGGACTGTGCAAAAGTAATAGTAGCTTCTGAGTTCTCGTGATGACTGTGGAGTTCTTCCCTGTAACTTTTGCACTCCTGTACTTTTTCATTTGGGACTTTGGTCTAAAACTGCCGCTACTTCCATGGGTTCAGTAATTATGGAACAGAATTTAACGTGAAGCGTAAGAAGGAGGACACAACCTTCTGGGAGCTGGTTCTTCCTTTAACCTTGGCCATTGGATTTTACTAGTGTCTGCACTCCCTCTTCATGATAAGTGGGGCTGACATTTTTGAATCTTTGTTTATTGGAGAGTTAAGTGAATTAATTTTAGCAAGGAAAATTGTTGCTTCAAACATTGTAGAGAATTAAAGTATTTATGATATCTTTTCAAACCTTTTGCAAATCAATTTGATTTTTACCATTGTGGGTTTTAAGATTATTTTACTGTAATCACTGCCCAAATTGTCATTGCCATAGAGCAGTGGTGGGATTCAAATTTTTGGACTACTGGTTCTGTGGGCATGGCAGGGAAAGGATACTGTAAAATTTCCAGTCAGAGGTGGTATTTGACGGTTCCCCGAACTACTCAAAATTTCTCCAGAACTGGTCAGAACCTGCTGAATACCACTTCTGCCATAGAGGCTTTTAAAAGAAACTATTTTCTTTATTGAAATGACCAGATACCTGATAAAGAACAGAAGCAAGATTTTTTTTCCACAAAAAGGGAATATGAGGTTTTGGATAATGATAATGATTTGCTTAAAAAAAATCTAATATTGTAATACAATTACTTGAATATGTGATAGCATGACATAAAAAGTCAAAATAACAGTAATAAAAAGAAGCGTAACATGCAAAATGAATTTGAACTAAAAGCAGTACTATAATTTGGCGCTTAACATTTTATTTCTGAATTTCAAGGAGAGCCTAGGAAAAGTGGCAATTAATACATGGAGTCATGCCCATGAAAAGGTAATTCAATTGTCCTGCCTACAATCCCTGAAGTCTGTCTGTCACCAAAACTTTTTTTCCTAATGGCATGATGGATAGGGCAGTAGAAGACCTAATGAATTATGTCCTCTATTTGATTAGCATGACAAAGACAAAGATGCTTCTAGTAGGCATTTCAAAATTTCCCTTTGTAATCTGCAAAAGGCATGGTCTATAAACAGAGGGATGTAAAAATTTTTATTATTAGACCACTGATAATATTTTCAAGAAAATGGGAGAAGACCATTAATGGCAGTTGCAAAATGAAAATATAGATGGCTGTCACATTAGCATCCCATTTGTGAAGCCATTGTCTAATGTTTTTTTAACAACTCTAAATTTCCCCATGTGGTGGCCAAGGATACAATTGTATAATATAAAAGTTGGTCAGTTGATTCTCACTAGCAAAATGTGAAAAGGAAACTGATGTAGGTAGGGTTCTGGAAAGCTTTAAAAAAAAATTCTTATAGTGATGGAAAATGGCTTCTAACAGAGACTGAGAAGAGTCCTCCATCCTTAGAAAATTGTTCTAGACTATTGCCAATTATGAAATGCTAGTAATTCTTGCTTGACCATGATGCTTAAAGGGCAGTTCTGCTGCTAAATGACAGTCATAAAGTTGCAATGTCATGTGTTGAAACCTCCTGCTGGTTTCCCCAATGATTTTTCTTGACAGAAGTGAGCAAGGAAAGTAGCAAATGGAGTTCAAGTGACACTTCAAGCTTGCTGTAAAATCGTAATTGTGAGCTGGTTGCCAACCACCTGAGTCATGATCATGTGACACTGCAACAGCTGCAACTATGAGGATCTGTCATAAGTCCTCCTCATCAGCAGCATCATCTTCAAGTGGTCACTGAACGAATAGTAGTAGTTTGTTGAGGACTACCTGTAGGCTTCACATTCCATCTCCAAATCTCAGCCCCATTGAACTTTGGCTTATCACTTTGCCTTGAAATATTTTAAGTCCAGGACTGCCCTCCTTTTGAATAAAAATCCCCTCCAGGATAGTCCCCAACGTATATTGGACAGTTACTCAAACAGTTGGTAAAAGTATCATCTGAACCAGGGACTTGAAAACAATGAAGAAGGAACATTGCTCTTTTTGGGAGGCATTAATTGAATCAAATGTATTTAATATTGCTTACGCTAAAGACTACTACTTCTGCTTTGTTACAGTCTATCAGTTTTTCCTCTTCATAATAATCAGTCAGTCTGGTCAGCATTCTTATCAGGCAAATGATTTTGGAGATAAGAGCCATGTCAGTAGAATCCATTACAAGTGAGATTTTGCATTTGTTTGTTGAATAAAAAAAGGGTAATTCCATGGCCACCAAAGTACCATTAGTGTGATAAATAAAAAGGCAATGAGTAAATAGGATTGTTTAGCACTGTTTCCATTGATACAGGACTTCTAAAACAAACAAACAGGCACATTATATAGCAGAATACGAAGTTGAATAATCTGATTGTATTTATTTTAAATTCCATGCTTGATCTCCTGTTTGGTTAAAGATTCTACAGAGTATTGAACCAAAATTTAATGAGATATAATAATTTGCTATTCAGACTTTATAGGGTTCAGAGAAAGAGACCTCGTGAGTAAGGATTTTAATATTTTGATGACTGTATCAAAGCTATCCTGCTTCTGAAGCTATCCACCCATCACTTTTATTTTAAACTATACAAAGCTTATAGGCAATCACCTTGATTAATTATCACATCAGAGCAGATGCTTAAATAATGTTGGAAAGAAATGGTCCAAGTTAGATATGTACAAACTCACAAGAATATTGTGAAAAGTTCAGCTTTGATCTAGAACATTTGAAAGCTTCAAATGGGCCAAAATCAAAGAAATCTTTCGTCACCAATCTCTTGCTATGGCCTCCAGCTGTTTTATTTAATGTTGGAAACTCTTCACTGTAACCAAATGATTTAAGCTGCCACTGCTCAATCACACATCCAAGCAGATATGGAAAGGAATAGAATAGTTCATCATCATGGCTTGGTTACTCATAAAGAGGTCACTTTTATGGTGGCCCGTGGACTGTGGAACCTGCTTCCCTGAAGCTTAAGAAAGCTTCTTGTATTCCAGATAATCCTTAAAAACTCCCATTAGACTTTTAGCTCCTTTTGCTTGTGGGACTCCATTTGCATTATTTGTTTGCCTATATTTTGCATGTGAAAAAATGATGCTTGTTTGTCTTTGATTTTTTTAACTTTTATTTATACAATGTCCAGAGCATTGAGATTGGCATGGTTAACAAATATTGTAAATCAAGGAGGCTTAAATACTATTGCCTAAAAGCATCTGTGCTGATTTCAGACGCTCCATAATAACAGCCTTCTGGTGTTGCTTTGACATAAATAAAACATACATGCATGAAAGAACACCTATAGTGTTTAAGCACATTGAACAAAAAATAACTTGGAAATGGAACAGCTTTTTTAGATTACTACTAGTAAACAATCTTTCTAAATAAAGTTGCATGTTTAAGACAAATGAAATCAATGTATTGGTTTTTAATTGTTCCTGCTTTAGGATTTGTTTTCAGGAATTAAAAGTGAGTTAGTAATGATAAAAAGATTAAAATACAGATTTCAAAATGATAATCTTCATGTGAGTAATCTTTATCCCAGAAGATGATACCAGACTATGCTTTTTATTAGCTACCTAATCAGTTTCTTAATAGCATCTTCCTATATCTCACCAACTTCTCATAAACATTGTTCAAGTTCTTGAAACATTTAAAATGTATAGATTTGAAAGAAAAAAAAATACAAGAACCCATATTAGGAACTTCAGTCTTCTATTGAAGCTGCATACTAACCAGAAGAAAGTAAAGTTAATCATTTCTTGAAGCAGGACCTGCATTCATACATAGAAAATGAGACATTTTCATATTTTCTGGGATCTCATATGTATAAACAGAAGAGAAGAAAATTGAGTGAGATTAATCTTTATCAAGGAGCTGGACAAGCTAGAGAAATCATGAATTCTCAAGAGCTCCTTCTGTACTAAAAGGGGCACTTGATAAAGGATAACATTTCTTCAAATTCTATTCATCCTTGCCAAGCCTTTGGATAAAACAGACTGTAATGAGAGATTAGTTTATGGAGACAAAGCCAGTAAGAATTAACACAAGAAAGCTTAAGCGCTGAGGACTAAATCTGAACAATGAATAATGAAAACCGTATTGCTTTATTTTGCAGTCAATTTCACTATGGCACTTCTTGTATGAAACATTGTAGTTCAGAAGAATAGCATCTGTAGTCTTGTCTTCAACATTATTTCTCATCTTAGTAAGCGTCTGAATTACACAATTGTAGATGAAATCAGAAATGTAATAGCACTGCTCTGATTTTGAGTCAGAGCAAAATCTACTTCTCAGGACTTCTCAGAAGTACTATTACTACTAAATGTCTTGTTTGACTGTGTGATGAACCATAATTTAATAAACCTGCCTATCAACTGATTTCCAGAGAATAGAGTGACTACCTTGAAATTCATTCTTGCAAATCCCAAAGGTGTTTTTTCAAAAGGCAACTGGACTTTTGAACTGAAGAAGCTTCTTGGATGAGAAGTGAAATGTCTTCAAGGAAAAACAAAGTCCAGTTGCCTTTTGAGAAAAGCATCTTTAGGGCAACCATGACCTGGATGACATTGTTCTTGCAAAGTTCCAATGAGGGGAATTTTTCATAGTCTTTATTTCTGCATGGAGGTGAATTTTATCTCTGCACTTCAGGATTTCACAAGATTATCTGCTGCAAACCAGGTAGAATGAATGCTATTTTAGGGAAAAAATAGAGTACATGAACTTCAAGCTCCAATCTTCAAAGACAATCTTCTCCAAAGAAATGGTGATAAAAACCAGCTCAAAGTCACATTTAGTAGTAATGTAATTAACATTTTTCATCAGAATAGGAATTACATGCACTCTTATTTCAGTGCAAAGTCCAAAGACTTTGTTCTTTGGAAACTGGCAGATCAGTATCGAATGGTGTTTGTATGAGATCTCTTATTTTCCTATTCAGAAGTCTCTTAATTGATCATGCAAGAGTTTTTCTTTTCATGTCGCCGTATGATAATAAATTCATTAATAAAATGGAACTTAATATATTCTGTAGTCCTCCGAGTTATTATCAATGCTGAAGTGCACTCATTTGTTAAGTGAAAAATAATTTACTATTAACTGCAATCCTCACCCTTAATAAAATTAGATCTAAGGAGTTTTACAGAAAAATATCATGTCATGATAGTGATTACACAGTTACAATTGTATAATCCTGGGGATATTTTATACAATTCATTGAAAATCTGAAATATCCTTAACATTCCATTGATGTTCCCACTAATTATAAAAAAACAACAAAGAATATACATAATCAATTGCTTAAAAGAAACGGTGCTTCTTATGCGAATCCAAAACCAAAAATGACTTTACTGTTATTACAGGGGAGCAAAAACTACATGTAATTATTCTTGTTGCATTAGGGCATCAGAACCTTTTAATTTTTAGTTCGTGAAGTTTTATACTATTTTTCAAAAATAAGTATTTTTCCCATAAGAAAATTTACAAAGTCTATATAAAAGTCATATTTTAATTGAAAAGGTTATTTTTTTGAAGTTGGGTTTTTTTTTAAAAAGGTTATTTTTTTTAAAAAAAATCCAGTTTGTGAAAGCTCCAGAATTTCTCAATAGTCAAAACAGAAACAGAGGCTAGAAGACAGCAGAAATTGAGGGTTACACAGCCAATTTTTAAAGAGGAAATGTGATTGGAGAGCATTCAGTGGAAGCTGTTTCAAATTTCAGGCCAGCAGGCATAAGACAAGAGTCTCATATTGTGCTAAATCATTATTTACTTAATTATGGAATAAACCACAGTTGGCTGGGCTCCTACAATACATTAATCTATAAATTATGGTGTATAAACCACAATGGTTTGATCCATATGACACATTAAATCAAAGCCAAACAAGGCTTATTATGCATAAGTATAATGTAACCCAGGCCTGAAGGAGCTGTAGAGTAATTTAAAACTCTTTTAGTACCTAGCAGAGTCAATCTAATGTATGTTCTGTTTTAAAATGTTGACCATGCAGGTTTCACCTCTAACCAAGAGAGGTGGGGGAAGCAGCAGAAGACACTTTACCAGCTTCCCCACTTTGCAGAAGAGCTTGATTGATGAACAGATTTGGAGATATGGAACTCTTGCATCATATTCATGACATTTGTTGTTGTTTTATTCACTTAGTTGTGTATGACTCTTGGTAACTTTATAGGCAAGTGCTCTACATGCTACTCTGTCAAGCAATTGGATGTTCATCTTTGTATCAGTTTTGCTGTTATCAAGTCAACATGTTCTTTGTTTGCTCCTTCTTCTTATTCCACTAACCATTCCTAACATCACTGACTTCTCCAATGAATTTGCATGCATGACATGCCAACGCAAATTAGATATAGTCTTATGATTTTAACTTCTAGTGATGTGTCCAGTTTTATACAATTCAGATGTGTGACCTTTAAATTATAGATAACGGTTTAATATAAATTTGGACATTTCCCCTACTAATAAGGATTGTGAGAATCAAATCATTCACTGCATTTTAAACAATTGGAATATGCTTAGTATATAAGCAGCTCATAGGAAATAGGTGCATAACTAATCTTCATTTATTATACAGGAAAGCAGAGGTCAAATCAGAGCCAGGTATAATGTTTTCTTGTATTTTCTTACAACAGCCTTATGAAGCTTATTATGATGACAGATAGATAATGTAGTTCCCTGGACCATGTTGAAATATCCTCAAATTCGTAACCATTGAAGAAAGATGAATGTAAAAGGAAAGGCACCACATCATAGGGATTACTTGATAGACTATTTTGGAAAATCATACTTGGGATTTTTGACCTTTCTTTCTCAAATAGTTCTTCAGCATGAATAGCTTTTTATATACAGCTAAAATTACATTCCACTGGCTCAAACACATATCTGGGCAGTAAACGTTTTCTTATAGTAGATGAGTGGAATCACTTCTCTTCCTGTCATTTGTAAAAGCACAAATGCTTTGTTTGACTTTTTTTAGGAACATGAAGAACCACCTAAGAGGCCAATCATATAACTAGGTAGGGCCTATACTGAAATTATGGATCTCTTCCTGCAACACATCAAGACTTTCTCCCAGAGTTATATCTTTTTCCTTTGAGATGCTAAAATATCATGCATGTTGTTTCTGCACGCTTTGCATTTGATCTTTCATTTCCCCCCAGAGATTACAAAATGCCTTTCCAAAGTTTTAGTAACTGGTCTGTTTGGATTCAGTAGCTTGTTCTTGTTGCTGTTCTTCCTCTTACTGTTCAATTATATGTATATACTGTACAACTGCCACCTTAATAAAACTGTCAGACACTATTAGGGCACCATTTATATCCTGCAGTGTGACTGATTTCTTTTTAGAACTGGATATATATTCAGGGTTACAAGGATAGCAATTGACTCGGAGAAACCAAAACAGTAGAAGCCTTTATATTTCTTTACTGTACAGCAAAACTGTTTACAATAGATATTTACAGTAGGCATTTATAAGAAGATCCCAATGTTTGGTTTCTTCTTAGGTGTTCCTCCAGAAACTATTTTCCTCTAATACTCCTCCTAGTGCTTAACTTCTTTCCATTTCATTCTGTCTCCTTCCCCTATTTCTGTACTAATCAAGAGAGAATGATAAAGGAGGGTGCTCAGCACTGCTCATCAACCTTCCTTGGAGAAAGAACTCAAGAGCTTTCTGCCCATCCTTCCCCATAGACTAGGGCTTCAGCAAAGACTCAGACTCTGTCTGTATCCAGCTGTCTCCCTCCTTCAGCTCCTCACTTCTCACTCTGTCTGTATCCAGCTGACTTGGATCCTGACTGAATTCTCTGGGATTTTGCTTCTCTTCCTCTGAGGAAGCCACACATGAACTTCTCCTTTCCAGCCTGGGGACTGTCAATTGCTCTGCATTCTCACCCCAGCTTTAATCTCCAATTTTTCTTTCCAGCTAATAGCTGCTACAAAAGTCTTGGTAGTTTTCTCTCCTCTCCTTCTCCCTCTCTGTCTCCAATTTTGGGTTAGACCCAGGGGTGGGATTCGACCAGTTCTCACCTATTCGTTAGAACCAGTTGTTAACATTCAAAGCAGTTTGGAGAACCGGTTGTTAGAAGAAATTACTGGCCTAATCCTGTAAGGAAGGCAGGAAGGAAACATTCTGGTGTTGCTTACAGAAACTGCCTCTCCATTAACCCTTATTACATTCTTGGCAGGACTAGACTTCCTGTCTCAGGAACTTCTCTGGAGTTTTTTTTCCCTTCCTTTGCTGGTACTTTGCTTGTGTGGAGTGACCATTTGAAGTTACAATGGCACTGAAAAAAATGACTTATGACCATTTTACACACTTATGACTGTTGCAGCATCCCCACAGTCATAAGAGGCCAGGCGAGGAGATGCGTGCCTCAATGTGAGTGATATTGAGTTGGCCACACCCAGCCAATAACATGACCACTAAACCATGTCCACCCAGACACATGACACCAAGCCACGCCTAGCACCTAAGCCATGCCCACAGAACCGGTTGTTAAAAATTTGAATCCCACCCCTGGTTAGACCACCAGCATGTCCCCCAGTAACTGAGGAGGCACCTCAGAGCTTTGGTTCCCAGAACCTATATACAAGACTGAACTAATGGGAATGCTGTCTATCTTTCCCCACAACAGGCCTGGCTAGCAAGCAGAGGAGCTCCTGAGCCCTAGTGACAGTGCACTTGCACTTCATGACCATATCTGAACGTTTTCTCCCCTTTTCCATTTGCTAACAAGCCAACACAACAGAATCTATTCCAGGTCACTAAAACCACAACAATATCATCTTTCCAGATGCTTTGGGCTATTATTCCCAGAAGCCCATGTTGCTCCAACTGAAAGTCAGGGAATTCTATAAATTTTAGTCTAAAACTCTAGAGGACACCAGTTTGTAGATTTTTTTTTTTGCAAATGTACAACCTGCTGTGTTCTCTAATGGTTTCCTGTTTATTTACCAACTGTACATTTATGAGAATGCATCAATGCATTGCTCTGCATACTGTAAAGTTAGCAAAATAACCAGCTGGAAAATAATAGTTTTCTGTGGGAGACTTTCAGCACACAGTCTTCCAAGCTAAAAACATTCTGTTATGCTATGCCTCAAAGAAAAATAAAAATTTGATAGAATTGATTATGTTTGTTCAAAAATATGATTTTTGATTTGGAAATTTTCAAAGTACATTTCTTCATTATTTCTGACCTCACAGGTCAAACACATTTACATTTTGAAAACATTGCAAGCTCAGTCTTAGAATGGCAGTGATTTTGCTGAAAATAGATAAAGCCTGATGCTACTTTGAACTCAGAGTGATTTCAATAATATAGCTCATTTCATATTATCCAGTACATCCAAGGAAAATTTTTGGCCTGAAAGCAATTTTTGGCCTGCCTTCTGATTTACTGATAAGTTAAGTAAGACCTACTACATTGGCAAGCTACTTCTTGATAACAACATTTATTGCCAGGAGATTTTTAAAGTGCCTGGAGTAAGATGTACTGCGCTAAAATACCATATTTGTTATAACTTAAATGCTGGAAAGCTTATAATATTAGCTAAGAACTGTTTCTTTGACCCACGTTATCAAATACTAATGCCAGTTCAGAAGCTTTTGCATATTTTTATACCTATTCCTAAAATTTTCAATATTAAAAATGGTTAGGTATGAAAATACGTAAAAACCAATTGCTAGTTGTTATTTTTAAAATCATTCACTGTGTGCTAGTTTATCAAGGGCAACAATAAAATAATAACTGGTACAATGATAAATGGCATTCCAAAAACTAAGAGAAGATAAATGAGAAAAAAAAAATTAAAACACAGAGGAGAAAAACAGACATTTAAAGTGGAAACACAAGTTAATACATATTAAATTAAATGTATAATAGAACTGCAATCTTAAAAATTACAATTTAAGTGCTCATGCACAGAATCCCATTGATCATTTCCCCCACATAGTATATATTCATTTTCCATTTAGGATTTTAAGTAAGATAGCACCTATGGAGTGAGAAGTGTCAAAATCATAAAGATGCCATTTGCAAAGAATTTGTCCATCACTATCCCTTCCAATTGCCCATGAGAAAAAAAAGCCTTTAAAAAAAAATAAAATAAAGTGAAAATGAACTTGGTAAGTAGTCTAACCTTGCCCTGTACTGAGCCTGGAAGGAGATCAAATACAGCGCTGCTGTTTGGAAGAATACCCCATTTCACAAATTCTTCCTGTGTTAGAACTCATCAACACAGCAATGGTAAATGTGTTTTCCTCTCAAGCTTGTGACAAGAGGAAAGTATATCACTATAAAAAGGTTACTCTACAGCTGACCTTTAATGCCTCTCAGCGGTGAGGCTGGTATGCTGCTACCTTCACAGGACATGTAGATAACATTCAGGGCAACAACTGCTGAGTTTCTGGCTGTCATCTTCCTTCCTACCCGGCAGGAAAACCAAGAACTAACTGCTATATGGAAGGACAAGATTCAGAGTTTCCTTTTTTCTTTAAATGTTTCTGCTTTATTTGCATGCTTATTATGTCAAAAAGGGAGACCATGGATATGTACACTTTTGGCTTGCTTGTATCGAGTGATGATAAATTGTCTTGGGCTGCATATAAAATATATAATATAGCGTGTATGTATGTGTGTATCATCCTTTTTTAAAAAAATATTTTTTATTATCATCATGTAAGATCTTAACAGTTAGGTATGTAACTAGCTGTCCAGGATCACATTGAGCCAAAAAGCTTTGCATGTGGTAAATAGACATCTTGAGATAGACCATCCAGGCAGTGTAATACTTATTTTCTTATGAGGTGTAATAATCAGGAAATTGTAACTGGACAGGTCAATATTCTTATAGCTTGATTCTTCTATGGTTCTTTCAAGCCATGACATAAGTCAGGAGTGTCAAACTAATGTTGTCATGGTGGCATCATGTGACATATCGGGACTTTTCCCCTTTCACTAAACTGGGCGTGGCCAGCACGTGATGCATCTGGCCCATGGGCTGGAAGTTTGACAGCTCTGTCATAAGTTGTCCAGTATTTTGGAAGATGAGTTGTATATAGACTATATCCTCACAATAGAAATATGGATGTAAAGCATGATGGACTTAGCAGAGATGACAGCATTGACTGTTTTTAATTAGAGAAAATAACATATCCACATTTGCTTGTATCTGGAAACCTTTTCTGGGCTTTGTGCTGGAGACAGAAAAAAATGGAATCTTAATTTTGTATTTTGCTAATTAAGTCAGTTTATTATTATAGAAATGGTTAGTATTTCTTAAGTAGATAAAGTAAAACGTTGAGATTGCAATTCTATCTTCTATTGTGTTACGCTGAAAAAGTTGGGTCAATGCCTTTTGTTTTCTTCTCCCCTTTCCCCTACCCTTCTCTTTCCTCTTTCTTTCCCTGTCTTATTTGCATACTATTTTTATTTTGTTTTGTATTTTATATTATGATAATCCTTTTTTTTTTTAAGGTTTACTCTCCATTCACTTTATCACTTATCTGCCAGTAAGGAAAAACGTTACTGGGCAAAATCTTGCTTGCTAATGGAAATACTGATTTCTGATAGACATACCTTCAGTAATACATGGTTTGGATTCAAAATCCTCTCCAAAAGAAAGGTTGAGCAAATGAAGGATCCAGTCTATTTGGCAACTACAGCTGAAATGTTTGTAAGGCTGCAGATCCAACTGCCAGATGAAAGGGGTGTTCCCAGAGAAGAAGACCTTTGATTTGTAGCCCAGATAGTTTGCTGAATCTGGTACAACTCCTCTAGGTACCTTAGAATTTCCTCATGAGAGGTTTTTTTTTTCCACTCATTAATTCATTTTGTGATATGAGGAAAAATATTCCTTACTTGCTGGGACACCTTAGACTGGCTTCAGGGTACCTCAGGAGAAATATGGTGATGAGATAGAGATTGTGTTGCAAGGACAGATCTTTAAGAAATGATGAATGGAGCACATCTTTACATTACAACAAGCAGAATACATTGAATGATCCCTTAGTACCATGAGAAGATTCTACTGTTCCTCCACTAAGTGTCATGCTTCTCAAAGTATTGAAGGACAAAAAGATTTCAGGAGTGGGAAATGTGAGTAATCATATCACTTATTTTCCAAATAAAAAGGAAGCTAGGTCAAACAGTGCTATAAAGAATGAGCAACTGATTCACATAGACTAAAAAGAGTTTACAGATTATGAGATACAAAAACCACCTTAATCAGATATCTTACAAAATGGGAATCCCCCTAACAAATACATCTTTGTGGGTATAGTCCTATCCTGATCTCATCATCCAAAGAGCTCTGCTTGCAGTTTTCAGGTGTTGCAGATAACCAATACTTGGTTCCATTCCTTGAGTGCTATGATGATTTGAAATCTCATTTCTTAATGCTTGGGATTTTTTTGATTTGATATTGTGGTCTATTTCTGGATACTGCTGGTGTGGCTTGATGAAATGGAAGCTTACTGCTTTCATGATTTTTCAGTACATAATCCTATAATTTGTATTTTTATTATCTGAATTAATCTCCTTGTAGTAAGTTTTTTCTTAAACCTTAAAGTATTATAAAAGCCATAATAAGACTATTCTAATATATTACATGGCTAGGCTGATGGTGGATTTCTACAGAACTGCTCCTTTCAGGTCTAATTGATCCATCCATTATGTTCCTCATATCAAAAGCCATTGGTTGTTCCTCAATTTGGGAAGATGAGAGAAACATGTTCTCCAACTAGTATTTTTTTACTGATGTCACTTTCCTTATGAAATAGTATTCCCTTAGATGCTAGATTGGCACTGACCTTGTGGTACTCTGAAAGCTGGTTAAAACTAATCCCTCTCAGAGAGCTATTCAAGGATGTTTGGGATTCCTTTTGATATTACTGGTCAGGTAGTTATTATTTCATTAGTTTTTTTTCTTACTGCAATGTTTTGTTACTTTTTTAATGTCTACTTATGTTAACTGCCAGAAGTCAGATTTTAGAGTCTGTGGTAATATACAAAAATGACATAGAAATAAATACAAAAATATATTTAGCAATGTTAGAATCTCTTGTTTACCTCAGCACAAATAAGAAAACATCCTTACTGTCGTTTTGTCACAGGTAGACACCCTGATGTTTTCCATATGCTTTGAACTTCAAGCACCTATTAACTTTCAGTAGCATAGCTAATGGCAAGGATTTCTTAGAATTATTATCCAAAATAATAGGAAGGCACCAGATTGCATATCTCTGCCTCGAGCCTAGTCACTCAGAGAACTTGAGGAGAGAGAAATTATCCCCCTCCCCAGCATCAAGAAGTATTTGTGTTGGACAAAATCTTAAATAGGATTCTCTCTGTATAAGTAGTAATAATGCAGCAAAATTGTCAAAACAACAAACAAAAGTAGGGATTGGTGCTATTGAATTCTCTCTTATTTTTTCCCCCGGAACCCAGTCAGTAACTAATCCTGATAAAAATATAATTTCCATTAAATCTAAGAATTCAGAATGTTAAATTTTCTTAGAATGAAACTAAGCATCCTAAGAAACATGGGCTATTGCCAAAACAGGCAGGCCTGAATTAAATTTGGAGCTCCCTCTCTGTATGAGTCCATGACTTTTCAGCTCCTGCTTCTCTGCCTCTAGCTTTTCTCCTTGGCTGGCACGCCCCTAGCTGTTCAGCCAATGGGCCATGGCCCCTACATCCCAGGCCCTTTGGTGTGGCCCATTTGACGAAGCACTCTTTATCCCAGGCTTTTGGCTGCCCAGGACAGTTAGCTGCCAGCCAATCGGCTAGCTGCCAATGCTGGCAGATAGAAGCCATGGTGCGATTGATCACAGGGATGGGGTGTTGGGGGGGTATCCTAGCTTTAGAAGGAGAGAGGGAAGGAAGAAGGGAAGTGGGAGAGAGAGAAGGGAGACAAGAAAGAAAAGAAAGAAAGAAAAGGAAGAGAAAGAAAGAAAGGGAGGGAGGGAGAGAGGAAGGGTTAGAGTTAGGGTTAGGGTACCCACCCAAAAGAACAACTCCTTTGGATGAAGTTGGCTTACTTACCGCCCCACCCCACCTCTGCTCTTCCCTTCTCATTCGTTATCAGGATGGCACAATCAGGTATCGGGGAGCTTCCATCTCCTCCCTTTCCTTCTCCTAACAAGTGTCTGATGCCATTTGGCTGCAGCACCTTCCCCAACCCACCAATCCCACCCCTGTGATTGATCATACCATGACTTCTGGCTGCTAGCACTGGCAGCTAGCTGATTGGCTGATGACCAATTGCCAAAAGTCAATTGGCCAAAAGCCTGGGACAAACAATGTTTCATTGAAGGGGCCGCACCAAAGGGCCTGGGATGGAGTGAATAGCTAGGGGTGTGTCAGCTGAGGAGAAAAGCTAGTGGTGAATGCACAGAGGTGGAATCCTGGTGGAGAAGTGGGCATAGCCAAGGGTTGGAGCAGAAAAGTCCCATTCTGCTCTGTACTCTTTGGTACAATTCGCTCTGCTCCCTAACTGTACCTGTGCTTTTTGTCAATCACACCAAGCAGTGATGTGGAGATGTCACTGATTTGTACTAGAGGAGAGAGAACATGACATTTGTACTCTTGTTTTCATTGGCAGCTTTGCATGAGTGCCATATTTTGTTCTAACACTGAAATGAATTATTAGATAAAAAAGAAAACAGACTAATTTGTGCCAAATGTGGCCTCTATGGTGGACTAGAGATGTCCCTCTTCTAGCTGAAGGGTTATGTGTAATAAGTTATCATTAGCTTAACATTGCTAATAAAAATATAATTCCAGAAATACTGTAGATCCTATCAGTTTACAAAAGTAAGTCTTAATGAACAAACTATCTTTCAAAATGCAGAAACATAAATAAGTTTCCTAGCAAAAGTTTAAATCCAAACATTTATGGGATTTGTTTGCTTCCAGCTAGCGTAACTGTAGTGCAGTCCAGAGAAAATGTATTCCTGTTGAATTGAGTTTCATTGTGTTGCAGCCAATCAGTTTTGTGACAGAGCTATTTCTGTTTATGATGTTTTATTTGTTCCCTTATCTTTTTATGCCTCCTACTGTTTGGTTTCCATTTGCATTTTTACTTCTCTTGGGTACTGCAGTGAGAATATTTAGTATTGCCTCCAAGTCTTCTGCCAGCTCCCACTTCTGCTCAATGTCTTGAAGCATATGGCCATTAAAAATACATTTCCTAATCTTGCTTTAATCCCGAGGCTCATTACCTTGCACTTCTCTGTTCTGAGTTACTTCATCTGCCCGTACTCCAAGTCAATTCAAGTCATTCCAAATTTGATTGTCTTCCTGCTTCTTATTGACCGTTCTTATCATAGGCTCGGCAGCCAATTTAATCTCCTTTCTCTCATATGTAAAGCCAACAATTTCAGCACAAACAGTGGCCACTTTCTTTTATCCCAAGAGCTATTTAGATTCTCCGCTTTTAGGTAGTTTTATTTTATGCCATTCATGAACTCATATTTAGCTATTTTCTTCTTCATGTGTTGTAAGTTTGGGATAGTAGTTAAATCATCAGAGTGAAAACTGGGAGATTGGGAATTCTAGTGCTATATTGGGCACAAAGCCAGCTGGGTGAACTTAGGAGACATACTCTATCTCAACTCTGGGAAGCAGGCAATGGTAAACCACTTCTAAAAAACAAAAAAAACGCTTGCCAAATAAACCATAGGGACTAGTCCAGGCAGTCAAAAGGAATAAAACAACAACACAACAACTCAAAGACTAAATAAATAAATAAATAACCCCCATTCACCCCCCCAAGAATCCTGTCATATTCTGCATCCTTAAAATAATCACCAAAAGCATCCTCAATTTTTAAAAAATTATTTATTTGATTCTTTTTCAGGAATAATATGTGAAGACTCAGTGCATCCATTTTTTCCTCTGATACGATCCATTATGAAATCTGGTACAGTGCCATTCTATTACCTGAAATTGATCCATTAATCAGTCATCATTGATTGCTTTTAAATTTTGAAAAATTGGACATCAGGTATTCTATTAATGGCATTCAGGAATGATGCTTTCTATCGTTTTAATAGTATTTTACAAGATTCAATAGTACATAAATTCATAAGTTCTCAGTAACTCCTTTACTAAGAATAGTCCAATATTATGCTGGTATGAGCTCATACCCCAGTCTACTGAACGGTGACAACTTCAGATACAATTGTGAATTTTCAGGCTTCTGATATTTAAGGATCCATTCATTGGACACTTATAACTACTTGTGATGATTTATTTTAATGTAGTGCCAGAAATATCTTCTGCACCCTTCCCTGCCATTCTCACTCAATACAATGAAACAAAAATGGATACCCCATATCCCCAACTCCTATTTTGTTTGTTTATTTCAGATAAGAAGAAAATAAAACTTCAAGGACAATGCTTTGTAGAGAATGCACAAACATGTATCTTTAATTGTTGCAATATCCAATGATAGGAGGCTCCAAAATTCATCTGGCTAAGTTTCCATTATGATTACATAAGTGTCCAATCATGCCAGAATAGTTTCAGTGAAACAGCATCCATAATTCCTTTACTAAGTAATTGATTCTATTGTCAAAGTGATATCTTTGCCCTTTGAATGTTCAGTAAAGATTACTTTTCTGGAGCTTAAGCCATCTAAGCAACTTTTTTTTTAGACAAAAGACGCTACTTTTTGAGTGGCATGTGAGTGGCATTACCCAAAGTAGATGAGATGGCATTTTAAAAAATGGATTGAAATTATGCTAGAGACTGGCAAATAGTTATTAGATGTTAGGCTTTGGAACAAGATTAAAATCTTCCTACACTTTTCCCCCTTTCCCCTTTCCTTTCCTTTCCTTTCCTTTCCTTTCCTTTCCTTTCCTTTCCTTTCCT
>NW_020769309.1:9011431-9027544 GCF_900518735.1 Pseudonaja textilis
CTTTCCTTTCCTTTCCTTTCCTTTCCTTTCCTTTCCTTTCCTTTCCTCACTGACAAGTAAAAAAATCTGGGAATTAATCAACAGTATCAAAGCAAAGCATACAATATATCTTGTTCTCACTGCTTATAAAACTGAGAAACCACTCTGCTTCAAGAGTGAGAATGTATTGGAATCAAATTACTAATATGGGGGCTCTGGAATGCGTATATGTTATTAGTGGTTTTGTCATTTTATTGAGTCTCAATACAAATTTGTTTATTTGGTTTAATAGAATTGGCTTTTTTTCTGGTTCACTACCCAAAGATCTTGGACTGACAGGAGCTATAAACATTGGAAATGAACGGAGAAATAAATAAATAAATAAATAAATGTTTAATACTAACTTAGAACTAAGAAATTTGGAGACATATAGAAAGCTCCAAATTTGGGGATATTTAGAATTCCCATGGGAAACCTACCTATAAGAATCTTTTCTCTATCAGACTGATCCACATTTGTCATAGACACCACAACAAGCAAGTAGTACCCTGTAGCAGCACATGGATATGTCAACACTTTTCACCAGCACTCTGGGTCTCTTTTTACTTTCTACCAGAAAAGTAGAGGGTGGGGGACATATATTTCAAATTAACATCATAGGAATTATTCTATGAGAAGAGTGTAAAGAACAAATGTACTATTCAAAAAAAAAATGCAGTGACAGCAACATGTTCCTCTGTTTAAGAATTTTCTCAAAGACCCAGTTTCTTGCGGGCATCTACCAACTGACATTGCTGATCAGTTTGCAGCAGCTATAGGACAAGAAGTACCAATAATCATAACACTATATATGTAGAATATGTCCAAACCTTTTTTTAATTTGAAGAAATTATTGACATTCACATTTCATTTCTGTCTGTCAACTGACAGCATGTTAGCTTGCCATAATATAGTTTTGAAAGTTTTGAAATGATGGAAAGGTAAATAACTGCTATTTAGCCAATTTGAGATACGAGCATGAACCCTTAATAGTGCGTTTAAAGATTAAATACAGTATATCTTAAACTAAGACTCCTGTAGAATATTTGGCAAATAAGCCCATTACCTGATCTTAATTGTCACATCTTAAAGTGATATGAAGAAGTCACTTCTTTTCCACTGAAAGATCCTTTCTCCCCACCCCACTAAATAAAAGCTTTTCATTCAGTTGAAAACACCAGGTTTGCTTGAAAATATACAAAGTATAAATTGTGAATAATACACTTATAATGAAATATTTTATGCTGAATACTGAATATTTTATATTGAAATGCCTGGAACAAGTCTTAAATGTTGTTATAAAAAGTACAGAAGATGAACAACCAATTCAGCTTCAAAACAAATATATTCCATCATTTATATTCCATCATGCAGGATAGCATATTTGGCTGTATGTCCAATAAATGGCATACTTCAAATGGATCTTCTTTAATAATATTGATGTTTTTACGATTGTGTTTTGTACATAATCTATTATATCTATTCCCATCATTCCTGTCCCCCAAATCAGTGGATCTTTTGCCTTCCATCCAAGGACAGAGACAAAAGATGAAATTCATAGTGGCAGCACAACCTCATGGTAGCTATACTAGGGCTTTCTCTCCTGGGAACTAAAATGATGTGAGAAGTGAATAGAGCATTCTGTGGGTATACTAGAAAAGACATGAACTCACAATATCTATAGTTCTTATCTCAGGCAACAGTAATATTAATAGGCAAAGTAGTATAGATAGGGTCATAAGATGAGGCTTGCTGGATCAAGCCATAGACCTATCTAGTTATTCTATATTGAACAGTGGACAAGTGAAAGCTTTAGGACAGAGATGTCAAACTCCCATTATCAAGGTGGCATCACGTGACATATCATGACTTTTTCCCCCTTTGCTAAATTGAGTATCGGTTTGGCCAGTGTGTGACGCATCGAGTCCACGGGCCATGAGTTTGACAGCCCTGTTTTAGGACATTGATCAATTGAAGTGGATAATTCCCCTCCAATGCTTCTCAACAATCAATATGGTATGCTGCCAAAGATTCAGGAAGTAGTTAACAGTATAATTAATATCAAAAACCATTAAAGGGGTGTTTATTTCTTTAAGTTCAATAGGCAGAAGTATTATTTTTTTAAAAAGCAAGGGAATCAGAAAAATGCAGATATTATTTGCCCATTAATTTTTCTCCTGCCTGACAAATCAAACAGGATTTTGGGCTGAGGCTTCTATCTTTTAAAATAAGCTCACAACAGAAGCCTAGCATGGCATTTATTTAAATTTAGTTTCAGCAAGGCCAGGGAGAAAATAACCATCTCCTGAATGATGCTGGAATTTGGAATGCTTCTGTAGGATTAGAATGAATAACTAGAATTATCAATTTGGCTGAACTTTAATTAGTGACACCTGGATTCTGGTCTTTTCATCCCTCCCTGAGATTCCACCTGTTACCTGACAATTTCCATTACAGTATGGATCTTTAGCTCTTCCCTTGTTGCTTTAGCATATGGTGTGTTTTTGTTGCTGGCATTTGATAACTTGGCATTGGCTTTTTCTCTTTTAATTCAGACTCTCTGTGTTCTCCTATTCAGCTCTATGAAACAACTTCTATGGATTTGAGATTGCTAAATATTGCCAGTCAACTAGCAACCTCTTAAAGCACATTGCAGAAAGCTCCAAATAATCACTTCTGACTAAACATTTGAAATGGGGTGATAAGAAGGTCAATTTCAGTTTGGTGTGTCTGAAAAATACTTTCATTTTTTTCTATCATAATTGTGCTAAAGATTACAACTTTCAACAATAAAAACTAATGCAGACTAAAAAAATGAAAAATGAAATGAAAAATAAGAAAGTTCAGAAAAGAAAGAAATGGAAAAATAGCAAAGAAATTGCATTTCAGACCTGATGCTAGCAAAAGTTTATTAAGGATTACCAAAGGTAATGGAATACCTACTTGAACTTTGATAAATAAACCAACTTTTTTTTCTTCCTTTTACTTCTAACAATCTTGTTCTTGAGTCTCTGACTAATGTTACAGAATTTGATTTATTTTCATTTTTTTTTCATTTGTTCCTTCTCACAAAATTCTTCAAAGCTTTAAGAAGCCTCTTCTGTGAATCCAATATAGGAAATTTATCCAAGTCATTTTCTTGGTTTCTTATTTCTATATCACTTTTACTTTTGAAGATATCAATCAGTGTCTTTTGTATGTCTAGCGTAAAACCTTTTTTCATGTCATTCTTGTTGCCTGTCATTTATAAATCCAACTTTTATTTAGTATCAATCATATCAGGTAATAAATACCTCGATCTGTAGCATCCTTTAAACATAGTCTATTTGTAGATTAATTTCTATGTCCTTCTTTCAATACCTATTTTTTAAAAGAATTAAAAACAAAAGTATTCCTCATGAGAATGATTCTTTTAAATTAATTCCAAAATCTAATTTCAAAATTTATTTAGAATTGTAACTTTCTAAAATCAAAATTTTAATTACCCCTGTTTAGTTTATTTCAGAAAAAAAATCCTTACATTTGTATATAAAAGTTTATTAAGTTTAAAAGTTTGCTAAGGATTAAAGGAAACTCACCTGGTGGTGTAAGTGTGTCAATCCATGATTAGAACATGAAAAATATGAACCCAGTGTCCTTTTAAAGGCACATAGCATTTGAAGTTACTATGGCACCAAAAACCGTAAGTTACAACCAGCCCTTGCACTTACAACTGTCACAGCATTCACCTGGTCATGTGATCAAAACTTGGTGATTGAAAATTCTGGCCCAAATTGTGGTCTTAAGTCAAGGACTATCTGTAATGCTCAGAGAAGAAAAGTTTGTACTTTTACTTCTCTGCAGCCCTCATGCAATTTGCCTGAAATAGCAATAGCACTTGATTTATATACCACTTCACAGTGCTTTAAAGTGGTTTACAGAGTCAGCATATTGCCCCCAACAATCTGGGTTCTCTTGAAAAGGGAAACTGCCAAATGAACTTCCTTTACTGGGCTTGGCTAGTCTAGTAAACTGAGTAAAGTGAACTGGGCTTGGCTAGTCTAGTAAAGAGAAGGACCAGGGGAGACATGATAGCAGTCTTCCAATATTTAAGGGGCTGCCACAGGGAGGAAGGGGTCAGGCTATTTTCTAAAGCACCTGTAGGCCAGACAAGGAATAATGGATGGAAGCTGAACAAGGAGAGATTTAACCTGGAAATAAGGAGAAACTTTCTGACAGTGAGAACAATCAACCAATGGAACACCTTGCCCTCAGAAGTTGTGGGAGCACCATCACTTGAGACTTTCAAGAAGAGATTGGATTGCCATCTGTCAGAAATGGTGTAGGGTCTCCCATTTGGGTGAGAGGTTGGACTAGATGACCTACAAGGTCCCTTCCAACTCTGATTATCTGTTATCTTTACAAGAAAATGACTGAATTAGAAGAACACCAGGGGAATCTTTTCATACCTCAATGTGACCTTTTCATCATGTATCTCAATATCCAAAACTCCATTCCTTAACAAATCCTCAAATTAGCATAGTATCTATCATATTGTTTAATGTTCTTCTTGAACAAAAAGACATAGAGAAGGGAAATAAATATTGAAACAGCTCTCCATAATATCTATATTCTTTCAGATACAAAGTTTTCCCACTGTCTGCTCTTCTCCACTTGTTCTTCATTGTTTTTATCTTTGAGGCCCATTATCATCTTAACTGTTCTTTGGCCCTGCTCCAATTTGTCATTGCCCTTTCTAAAATGTTATGTTCAGAATTTAATGCTATATTCTAAGCTTAATCTGCCCAATGCAGTGTAGGAAGTTAGCACCCACCCCTCTCCTAGAAAAATGAAATATCCTGGGAAATATTAAAAAGACAGAATATTTCCCCTAAAAAGAGTAAAGTAGAAACTCAGAGAAGCAGAAACTCACCCCGCCCCATCTTTACTAATGGGCCATTAAGGCCTAGGCCAGAGTTTTCTACAATACATAATAAAGGCTCTACCCATCTCACCACCTGGCCTGGGAAGATTGTGTCAGCCAACACTCAGGTGAAGCCATGTGGTCCAGACAAAGCCTACAAAGTGAACTAAGACCCCAGCCCCTGAGAGTCTAACAGCCAATGGGATACATTTCTGGCACAGGAACAGGAATCACTAAAGTGGGGGCCAACAGAGGTTATATAAGGGTCTCTCGGCATCCTGGTCTCTCCTTCTTGACCTTCTTCTCACCTTGAAGTAAGTATGTGATCATCCTTTCTTTTTCACTTTGGAGCTCTAAGCCATGTGGTCCTGCTGTCCACCATTAAACCATCTTTCCAAACAGCCTCCATGTTTCCAGTGTCTTTTTCCCCACTTGGAACTGAACCCAGAAGGACATTTCTTTCAACAACAGAATACAGAGAAAATGGACTGTACTTGATAATTCTGCTGATGCCGTAAAGGATTGTATTTGCTTTTTTAAAAAATCTGATAAAAGGAATGTTTAATTTGATATAAGGCAGTATCTTATGTTTGATCTGATATAAAGCAATATCTTATGTTTACATAAAGGCCTGACTTCAGTTACTAGCCTGACAACATTTATCAAAACCCGCACGGAGACAGAGTGTTAATGCTTTGAAAAGATTCCTTACCAGAGTTGTTTCATTTCTATCCTTTTCATGAAACCAAAGATAATACTACAATTACCATCTTAAAGAGAGATTGAAGTGATAGAGTTATAACTATAGGAATTCAATTGGGAAATAATTTTCCGGCAATTTTTCTATTTTTGTTTTCTTCATAACTTATAAGCGAATTCATTAAATAACCAGGGCAGATTTCTGCCAGTTCTGGCCTACATACATATAAAGAAAAGTTCGTTTCCTTCATTACAGTGAAATTCTTACTACAAAGAATGCCATGATGATTTCCAGGCATCTGCAACATTGTCTTACCTTGGCTAAAATTCATACTCATGATTCCACCATCAAAAAAGTACAGAGTAAAATTGGGATTCATGAGAGATCAGCAAGATTTAAGCCATTGCTCAGTAAGAATAAGCCAATCCTGTCAAATTTGCTACAAAGCATTACATTTATGTTATTTATTATTGATTAAATTTATACACCACCCATCTCACTATTGAAGTGATTTTCCTTCGATTAAGGTGTAGGGTCTCCTGCTTGGACAGATGGTTGGATTAGATGACCTACAAGGTCCCTTACAATTCTGTTAATCTGTTAAAGGATAAAAAATACTTTAAGAATCCATACAAAAATAAAAATTGAAAGAGAAAGTTAAAAGACAGAATTAAAAAGAAGCAGGAACACCATTAAGACATCTATTAGTTATTAATCAAATGAAATCAAATTTAGACTTCTGGAGGAATGTTCTTTGGACAGACAAATCAAGGGTGAAAAGTTTCAGATAATGTGACTATAATTACCACTGATAGAACACAACCACTCTATTCCATGCAAAGAACTTCATATCATTTGAGAGTCAGTGTGCTCTAATGGATAAGGCACCAGGCTAGAAACCGAGAGTCTGTGAGGCATAAAAAAACCATCTGGTGATTTTGTGCCAGCCTCTCTCCCACAGTCCATGCTTCCAGGTTCAAGCAGCAAGCTAGTGGTTCAGTTCCTATCTCAACCAGTGATCAACATTCAGTTGATCTGAAAAAAAGAAGACTCTGCACTTATGAAAAATGTCAGGAAGAAAAAAAATATAGAGTCATGAATAACAGAGATAATAACATCATAGTTTGCTGTCTCAGGACTCCAGGGCTTGCCATCATTAAAAAATTTGTGATTTTTAAGGTGAAACACATATCAGTCATGCAGCGATGTAATAATGCTGAACCTACCATACAAGCAGGGGTGGGATTCAAATTTTTTAACAACTGGTTCTGTGGGCATGACTTGGTGGGCATGACTTGGTGGGCATGACATGCTGATCATGTGACTGAGTGGGCATGGCTTGGTGGTCATGTGACTGGGTGAGGTTTCTTTCCAGCCCTGGATTATTGTGCTGTTTCAAAGCATCCTCTGGAATGTGAATCACTGAAGAACTATTTTACATAGCAATTTGGGGCTCAGGTTTGGTCATAAATCAAAGACTACCTGTAAACAATGTAGTTTGTGTGGTATTTACTAAGTGTCATATAAAGCCTCCTGTTCTTTGCAAGCCAAAACTTGTTTGATGAGCAAAAAAAATCCAAATGTGATTGATGAAAAAGCAATCATGTGGCCCATGATGAAGCTGGTCAGTATAAGGGAGCATTTTATATTTGCATCAAAGTCATGTGGTTTCCTTCATATCAAACTACAAAGAGGATCAATTATCCCTATTAGACATCAATTAAAATGGGTATTTTTGAAGCTATGCATATTGTTGCATGTGAATGAGAGATACAACAGTGAAGGGATGCATATTCTTCTACTGCAGGGGTGTCAAACTCACGGCCTGCAGGCTGAATGTGTCATGTGTTGGCCCTGCCCCTGCCCAGTTTAGTGAAGGGGAAAGAGGTCCTGATACATCATGTGACACCATGAGTTTGACACCCCTGTCCTACTGCACAAAGAGTGTGTAAAACCTTAAGGATTTGTATACATTTAAATAAGCTATCTTTATTTTTATGGTTTTCACATTTTATGCAGACACACCTGTTACTGATTTCATTCTAACTGGCACCAGTACAAGCTTTATTATTAGGTTGTGTTGCATCTGCTCATTGTCCTATTTTCTTCATAAAAAGATTGCTTCAAAATGGAATCCAAATCATTTGTTTCTCTTGCAGGAAAATCATTACAAAAGCACCCACTAACCTACATGCTATATCTCATTGAGCATTTAATAATTGACTTCCAGTTTTTAAGAGCAGTGCAATTTAAAGAAGCAACTACTAAGAGCTCTCATTTAAAAATCTACCACATCATAATGAGTATTACAAGGTTTTCTGCAGCCACTTGGAATAATGGGACAGGCCATAACATTTGCATATAAAACATAATGGCGTAGAATAAACATCCTTAAGATGAATTCATATTACTGAATCAATTCTCCATTACTAGAGAGAACTAAATAAATAGTCCACTATTAATTACTTAAATAAAGACTAATTATTAAGGCTGAAATGTTGTGACTATTTCAAAGTAATGGATAACTTTCAACTTTAAGGGTTATTACCCGTTGTCCTTGGATACCTAGTAGAAAAGGAGCCTATATATGAATCTACAATTTTTCTCAGTGCTAGTGGCATTAGATGGATGTCAACATCCTGCCTCAGAATAGCATGAGAGGAAGTTAATTGAAACAGCAAATTCTTCCACATTGCTGCTCTCCTGTTTCTAAGATATCTATGTCAGTGAGGAGAATAAAGTCACATTGGCGAAATCATATTGTTCTTATAACAACTTTTTACATTCTTTAAAAGTCCATATCATGGACAGCATTCATTTACAAGTTAATGCTCTCCATTACAGACTGAACATTACAGTACGGAAGATCCAACCATTATCCTGAAATATAAGTGGACAGCAGACTTGGAACTGTAGCTAGGAAAGGAGGGTTAGGTTTAGGTTGTCTGTCTGTCTATCTGTCCCTGTCTCTGTCTCTCTCTGTCTATCTATCTATCTGCCTGCCTGCCTATCTATCTATCTATCTATCTATCTATCTACCTACCTACCTACCTACCTACCTACTTACCTACCATAGTTTCCATCTGATTTATGACGAGATTGTTATTAATATAGATGCCCTGGGCCAGAGCAACTATTCCAGTTAAATGCAGCATTCCCAATTCTTTCTCCAGTTACATCTACTTAAATTGTACTCATTACAACTTAATTAATTGCTTGACCACACTATTATTCTATGACTAAGTAGACATTATTTGACATTATAAACTATTTTAAACCTCTCTGGAATTCTGTAGAATTAAAGAAAATGCAAATGTATTACTCAGTAAAGGCTGGAAACGCTTCTCTTTTTTTCTGTTGCTTGGAATTTTAAACCAACCTTTATCAGGACATCATTAACACTCTTAATGTAGTCTAATATCTAAACAAATCAGCATCATTTTCCTGTTTTATTCCTCAAAGTTATATTAATAATACTTTATAGCAATTACTATTTTTGACATTTATTTTTGACATTTATGAATGGGTGTCATTGTGCAACTTTTATCTATTAATACATAACAAGTGATGAACTATTCTGTAGAATATTATGCATAGCTAGACAACAATAGCTTAGTAATTTGAATTTCTTCTTTATGTTTTTAATTCTTTTTATTTGTTCCACTTTTGGTCTGAACTTCTAACAGAATTTCAATGTACATGATGAAGTTTTATGGCATATTGCTTTCCAGTTCAGCATTTCCATGACTAGCAAGCATACAAGCATTTGACCTTGCTAGAAACAGAGCATGAATGAAAGAGAAAATGATGGAATCAGTGGATCACTGTGATGTGAGGAGTCTGAAATAATTTAAGGCCTTTTGTGTTAAGAAATTATGTTGCACATTATCCTAACATAAAATTGACCTTTTTAAAATTTTACTGAGCTTAGGTTAACATGGTTTCTGTGATTGATTTCCCAGTTTGTATATTATGATTTAATTAACCGTGGTTTAAAAAATAGGTCACAATTGGCTAGTTCAGACAATTCAAGATGGACAGTGATTAAAATGTACATGTATTTATATGTATGGGTGTAAACACCCACAGCCATATATATAACACATATACACATGCACACAGATTTGCCAGTGTGCCCAGATAAAAAAAATGACAATAAAGGTTATCAATCTATTACACTAAAATGATCAACATAGTTTACAGCTCCAAGTAGTTGGGTTTGGGTAACTTTTAGAGAAGTTGGATATATCTACAATTTGCATCAACAAGGCTCATGCCATAAAGTGATTTATCTCTATGGTATGAGCCTAAAAAGAGCTCATAATAGCCTTCCACATTTCCTCAAAGCCTCATTTACCAACCAGTTCCTTTAGTCAAAAGGTCTCCTGTGAATGCACTGCCTATATCTTTTCTAGCACCTTGAATGACATAGTGAGGTTTCTGCCCATGTATGATGGTCTTTCCTGCCTATTGGAATAATTGGAGAAGGCTTCAAAAACAAAGCAAAATAATAAGACTACTCCAGTTTTAAAACTTGGAAGGGTATGTTGCTGCTCTGATGAAGGAATAGAAGTTCTTATAAATCTTCTTCAAAGCAAAGTGCCCCTCCAAACTTTACACTGGCCTGATAAGGCACTAAGACAAGACCCAACAATACTTAGTAGTGTATAATATGTTCAATTACCCAAGAAACCACATTCTTGGAACCCTAGAGATTGTAGTAAGAAACACAGGGAAGGAAGAACAGGGTTGTCCTGCTTCAATTCCAATCAGCTGCTCTCCCAAGGAGATGGAACAGGGATCAATTCTTGGAACACACTGAGGTGAAATAATATAAAATCTAGCATTTAATTAATAGAGTGTGATATAATCATTTAAACTGATTTTCAGATGCATAGAACCCAACGTTGCAAGCATAGTCAATTGCAACATCAGCGATGATCCCAAGGCATGCTAAAATATATTTCTTTATACCTCTAGTGCTCTAGTGCCTGATACATTGGGACTATAAGTACCAAAATTCCCAGCCAGATATGGGAAACTGTAATCTAAATGTCAATGGATTGCAAAATGTTGGACCAATAAAATCATGGATATTTGGAAATCCAAGGGAAAGGAATTTGGAGGAAGCAATCTCTCAGCTAATTTTGTTCTGACTCAGAATATTATATGATTGGCTACTTTTCACAGAATGAGGCATGAAATTGGTTCTTCATGGAACTGTGGTCTTCAAGAGACCTGAAAATTACCTAGATCAGCTTCTTGCATTTACCATGTGTTCATATACCTTATAGAGGATTGTTGATGAAAGACTAATGCTCATGATTATCATCTAACATAATGGATTTCAGTGATAAGTTATTATCATGGAGTCAAAACATGGAAGACCACCTAAATTCTCCAAAGGTATGGTAGATCTAAAAAGTAGAGCAAAGATTTTCTTTCTTTCTTTCTTTCTTTCTTTCTTTCTTTCTTTCTTTCTTTCTTTCTTTCTTTCTTTCTTTCTTTCTTTCTTTCTTTCTTTCTTTCCTTTCCTTTCCTTTCCTTTCCTTTCCTTTCCTTTCCTTTCCTTTCCTTTCCGCAGCAGTGGGAAATATTATTTTCTTTAGAGTCTATGTGGCAGCTATTTGTTCCATAAATATGAATGAATCATCCATAAATTCCCAAACATCTATTTGGTAAAATTATATACTGGAAACATATCAACTCCACCCCCCAAATTAGTAGTTATTACACTTATTTAATTTATTGATGCAAACACGTCATGTGTAACACTTCAACTAAAGTTATAGCTTATGGTTGATGGATATATTTTATTTATTTATTTATTTATTTGATTTATATTGCCACCTATTCGCTCATGGTGACTCAAGGTGGCTTACACAATTTTTTATTTTTTATTTATTTATTTTTGTCAATTGCTTACAAAATAATAGGTATAAGTAAAAACAGTTATGAATACATGGATACATATAAGAAAAATAAAAAAATAAAAGAAACAATAGGACAGGGACAGTAGGCATGTTGGTGTGCTTATGCACACCCCCTACAGATCGCTTAGGAAAGGGGTGAGGTCAATAGTAGACAGTCTAAGGTTAAAGTTTTTGGGGTTTGGGGAAGAAACCACAGAGTCATGTAGAGTATTCCAGACATTGACCACTCTGTTGCTGAAGTCATATTTCCTGCAGTCAAGTTTGGTGTGATTAACCTTGAGTTTGTATCTATTGTTTGCTCTTGTGTTGTTACAGTTGAACCATTATGAACTTCAGCCAATATCAGGGGTATTCTGCAACGAGTAGAGGAGTGGAGAACTCTTCTTGTGAAATATTTCTGGACTTTCTCAACTGTGTTAATATCAGATATATAATGTGGGTTCCAGACTGATGAGCTGTATTTGAGTATTGGTCTGGCAAATGTTTTGTATGCTCTAGTTAGTAGTGCAATATTACCAGAGAAAAAGCTACATAAGATTAGGTTAACTCTTAATGCCTTTTTGGCTTTGTAGTTACAGTGGGCTATAGCACTTAGATCATTAGAGATGAGTACTCCAAGATCCCTAATAGAGTTTGGATCATCAACAAGGTCTTGGCAATTCAGCCTGTATTTTATTTTCTGATTTTTATTTTTGCCAATATGTAAGACAGAGCATTTATTTGTTGAGATTTGAAGTTGCCATTTGTTTGACCATTCTGATAAATAGTCGAGGTCTTTTTGAAGGGTAGCAGTATTGTCTGTGGTGTTGAATAGCTTTACATCATCAGCGAAGAGAACGCAGTTGCTCTTGATATGATCACAGAGGACATTTATGTAGAGTATGAAAAGAGTTGGTCCTAGAACACTGCCTTGGGGGACACCACTGTTGACAGGTACAGAATTTGATAGGATGCTCCCAATTTTGACCATTCATTGTCTGTTTGACAGGAATGCTTCTATCCAGTTATGCAGGTGTCCAGAGATACCATAAGATTTTAGTTTTAGGAGTAGTTTGTCAGGTACCACTGAATCAAAGTTTTTACAGAAGTCTATGGAGATTGCCTCTATTGCTTTGCCCTGGTTGAGTTGTGTAGTCCATATGTTTTTGCATGTAAGAGTTGCAGATTACAGGATAGTTTTTTCCTGAAACCAAATTGTTTATTAGAGAGTAAGTTGTTTCTAAGTGGAGGATGATGGATTGGTTAATAATTGATTCCATGACTTTACAGGTGACGCAGCATAAGGATATTGGTCTGTAATTTTCAACTAGGCTGGGGTCTCCCTTTTTGAAGATGGGGATGACCATGACCTGTGACTATAGTTTTGGCAAGAAGCTGGTCCTGAAAGATTTTCCAAAGATTATGCTTAGAGGTTCGGCTATGGCAGTGGGTAGCTTTTTAAAGAAGTAGGCACATATTCCACCCAGTCCAATAGATAGAGATGGTTTTAGATTTTGTAGTGCTTTTTCAACATTGTCTTCTGTAAAATTGATATGTATTAGATTATTGTAGTTGTCTGTGGTTCAACTAGGAAATACTGGGCATGATCCATTGCTGTTTACAAATACTGAGCCAAAGAATGTGTTAAAGAGGTTGGCTTTATTAGTGTCGTTGTTGCAGTCTTTACCCTTAGGTCCTTTCAGGGTTGGGATGGACCTTGAATCTTTTAGTTTGTTGTTTACAAAATTGTAGAAAGCGTGTGTGGAATTGGTACATAGAAGATTTTCTCTTTGTTTAATGTGATAATTGGTGCATTCGGTTTTTAATTGGTGGCATAAATTTTCTGTATCAGGTTCTGAAGTTGGCAACGTGACCAGATTTGTTTTCCCGCCAAAGTGATTTCTTTTTGGATTGAAGCTTTCTTATTGTTATGGGTAATTTGTTTTTTTCTGGTTTTGGGAGTTGTTAATGGTACATATAGTTTGATGACTCTTTTGACTTCAAGTAAAAATATGTTGCAATGGTCTTCTACAGTATTGCATCCAGAGAATAGAAATTGCCAATCAAGGGATGAGAGATCGTTGTTTATAAGATCGTAGTTGCCTTTTTTGAAGTTATAATTGGGGACTCCATAGTTGTGATGATTTTTGCGTGGGCGTATGTTGAGACAAAAGTCAATCATGTTGTGGTCATTGTTGCAAAAGGGTTCTTTAATTTGTATTCCGTAATTCAAACTATTGCAGAAGATGAGATCAAGGCAGTTGTTAAGTCTAGTGTTGTTGGTTACTAGCTGTTCTAGTACCAGCCAAAAGTTAACAAATCCTGGATTGTAGAAGGCTGCATGTGTGGGTTCAGTTGTACATTCATTAAGGGTCCAGTTAATATGAGGTAAAATGTAAAATCATATTTAAAACAAAAAAATAACAATAAAAACAATAAGAACTAACAAAAAGAATCAAATAAATTAGTAAAGTACAATAGAACAAAATTTGGGAAAACAAAAATCAAAACAAAACAAAACAAGAACCAACTCCTCCCCCCCACCACCATATACATACACACCCATACAAAACTTTTTTGGTCTTCAGAAAAGTATAACATAGAAAGAACATGGAAAAAAGATTTAAAGGGAGAAGCTATGGAAAATAGTAACTTCAGACTTTTTTGATACAGATAAAAACAAGACTTATATAAATCCTTTGAACTAGAATAAACTATGGCACACATTAGCTCTAGACCAATAAACAGTTCTACTCATTAAATCCCAAGGTTAAAATTTCATTTTTTTCAAAAAAAAATCTTATTTCTAGGTTGAATGTCTCCTTGATCAGTTTCCATCCATTATTCCTTTTCTGGCATTCAGGTGCTTTGCAAAATAGATTGACCCCTTCCTCTCTATAGCAGCCCCTCAAATATTGGAATACTGCTATCATGTCTCCCCTGATACTTCTGTTCTCTTCACTAGACTAGCCATGCCCACTTCCTGTAACCATTCTTCATATGTTTTAGCCTCCAGTCCCCTAATCATCTTTGTGCTCTTCTCTCTTAGATGGCCTAGAAATTGTTATTTGAATATAGATCTTTTTAACATTTATATTTATTGTGTTTTCTTAGTCTAGACAAAGCATTAATATATACTGCTAAACCATGTATGATATGCCATATACTGAATAAATACAGCAATGGTTCTCCAAATTCAAAGTACTATAACAGTTTAAAATGATAAAGTAATATGTGGTAAAGTGAATCCCCCTGTAAATAAAAGTAATTTTAGGCTGTTGGTGTTAGACAAGAAAGGTTATTTTAATCATTACCTTCTGAGCACAAAACTGCAGGCCTCGGGCTTTGCAGTATGGCAACTGCCATACCGACAGGCTAATTCAAACATAAAGCCCAGACTGAGTTTTGATAGTTCATTTATCTTTCCCATTCGAGCTGGATCAGGATTAAAGAATAATGTAACCCCTTCTATGCTGTCACAACCTTCTAGGGAGTCCCAGCCAAAAGTTAACAAATCCCGGATTAGAGAATTTAACAGAGGCAAAGGCTGTAAAAGTTCTTCATTTAAGAAATAATAATAGGTTACACAGAAATACAGTGGAGAATATCTTATTTGATAATTATACCTATGGAAAAACCTGTGACATAATAGTTGATTACAACTACATGGGTTGTAATTAAAACTCAACATCGGTCAACAGTGTGATATGTGCTCAAAATAGACAAATAGTGTTTTATGCCTCAGTAATGCATAAAACAAAGTTACAAAGAGCATGCAACTGTACCATTTTACTCTTCATTATTCAGACTCCATCTCAAATTTTATAGCCTGTTATGGGCATCATATTGCAAGCATTAGGATAGATTGGAACACAAGGAAAGGCAACAGAGATGGTGGAGACTAGGAATTAAATCCAATGAAGACAGACTGAAGAAACTGAGAATGTTTAATCTTGGATGGGTTGGTCAGGAAATATCCCTGAAAAGATGTTGCACAGAAAACATCCTGTCTCTCTATCATTCCAGAGTGCAAGTCATGGAAGACAGATTCCTGCTGAATGTTAGGGAACAAACTCTTGACAATCAGAAGAGTTTGCCAGTGAAATCAATTACTAAGGAAAAGGGAAAGTTCCAGTTCACTGCATACATGCAAGCAGAGGCTGGAGAAACATCTGTCATGGATTTTTCATCGACTTCCTACATTGAACAGAGGATTGGACCCTGTGACCTAAATAACCCCTTTCAATTCTGTGATTCTCCAGTCTGCAGGGTCACAGATTCTCCAGTCTTATGGTAGACCAAGTGCTGAAGTGTCAAACTGAAATGTTATTGAATCTCTACATTTTCCTTGAAAGTATAAAGTATATATAAAGACTTTATGCAGCTTTGAGATTTTCATTTCCGTATCTCCCACCAAGATTGTGAAGAGATATTCTTTCTTTCATTATTCAATCTCTCCATAAAATGTTCCACTTCTCCTTGTGATTTTATCTAAAAGCCATTGCTATTACATAATGAAGCTGACTGCATATCTGTTGGGTATATGAATACTCCAACTGGTTTGGTTGAATAAATATGTA
>NW_020769309.1:9027554-9054853 GCF_900518735.1 Pseudonaja textilis
ACTGCTGCTGCATACTCTGCTTGGGGGTTTATCCCCAAACACTAACAATATCAAATTGCCAGTCTGCAGCAGCATATCAAAAAATAAAATAAAATAAAAAGCAGATGATGTTGTCTCTCAAGCTTACTTTTAAGCTAAGCATCACAAAGTACTCAGTTCATAAAGCATGCTTTAGATAAGGTTACGGTGATTCTAGCTTATCTCTTCCAACAGATTCAACATTTAACATCTGCATTATAGTGGGAAATAATTTCAAGGAATGTTTTCTACTTATCAGATTCATTGTTTTTACCAACACTCTCCAGACTGAATGCCAAATATGTATAGATGTTACAGGTCAACATGATAATATGCTTCCTCTAACAAATGTAGATGGTATCAGGGTTTTCCTTCTAAACCAGTTCAAAAGCTAGAATATCTAAATTCTCATCTGTCAATCTGAGAAATAATGTTATATGTTGGCTTTGTATAACGTAGGACTAGTTCATGATATAATAAAGTAGAATATTTACCGGTATCAGATTAGCACTGATGATGTTACCTAGTTAGGTTAAGGAAACCTCTGCAAGAAAAGAAGCAAGCTCAGAGACCACCAAGGATCCCTCAGTCATACTGGTGTCACTTAACTCATTTGCATTCTTCTTTCCTCTAATGCTTAAACACTTCTATGCTTACTGGGCAACCCTAAATCAACTTTTCCTTTTCAGATAGTATAAGGAAGATAAATTAGAAAAGATCATACATATTTGTAGAGTTTAAGGAAGATTACCTTGATAAAGATCTGTTACCAAAGGTGGAAACACAAGGGGAAACACATGGGTTAAGTCCAAAACAAGAAGGTATGTGAATGCAACTCAGGCAGGCACTCTCCTAATTCACATGAGCATTAAGGGGTGCGTGAGAAAGGGAAAGTAAAACACAGGGAGGCATGCAAGATTCTGTTACTATAGCCATTATTAATAAAAGTAGTTTTAGCTTTCTTGTGGGATTGATTTCTTGATTTGGTCTACAAAGTGGGGCGTACAATTGCCACAGTCGCTTTGAAAGGATCTTAGCTAAAAATTGTCAGGGATGGACAACTAGGCAAAAAACTTAAAATCTAACAAAAATTTTTATCTATCCTAGATGAGAACTGAACTTTGTTATTTTTTTTCATAATAGTTAATGCATCCTTTACAATTTCAATTTTCTTTGGATCCAGACTATTTTCTTTGGATTATAGCAGTTTTATTTCTCTAATTATTAATTTGTGGTGGTGGTGGGGAATGCAAGAGCGTGTTCCAATTATGCTTTCTTGAGGGTGGAATATAAAGTTATTCCATTTGCTTTTATAGTTTAAGATGGACTTGAATCTGGGATTCCCTAGTCCTAGTCCAAGAATTTAACTTGAGTATTACACAGGGAAGCATATATGCCCTTAATAAAATAATAATGGAATGTATAACATAGTTGAAATTATTTGGGTCTGATTGGCTCAGTCACCTTATGCTCTTTCCACTGTCCTGATTCAGACCCTAATTATGTACAAAGGCATAAATTGATCACTATTATTTTTTTGAAAAGATAAAAGATTAGAATAACACATTTTTTTCTCATTTTCTTTCTTCTAAAACAGGGGTGTTAAACTCAAGCCTGTGGGCTGAATCTGGCCTGCGGGGCCAGACTGAAAACAGTGAAGGACTGGCCCACAGTGTCTCTGCCAGCAAAAACGGAGCTTGGGAGGGCCGCACACCAAGCTCCATTTTTGGCTGCGACAGTTTCCTGTAGCCTTCTGCGAGTGAAAATAGAGTTCAGGAAGGCTGCGCACAGCCCTGCTGAGCTCTATTTTCACTGGCAGAGGGCTGCAGCAGGCCATCGCAGCTAAAACTGGAGCCCTTTCATTGGCAGAGGACTGCAGGACATTGCTCTGGCCATTCCTACCCCAGCCATGCCCACCTCAGCCATGCCCATTTGCCTCCCCAAGATCAAACACAACCCTGATATGGCCCTTAATAAAATTGAGTTTTATACCCCCGTTCTACAACAATGAAAAGTCTTTCTCAAAATTTAATGGATAAAAGTGGATATTCTGGGTCGTCAATGACATTGTTGCCATTTGCAATCAATTTAAGGAAGGTACTTCACCTCATAGTGCTACTGCATCATTTCAGCAGATTGTTGCTTATATACCTTATAATCTTAGAGGTGGTATTCAGCAGGTTCTGACCAGTTCTGGAGAACCGGTAGCAGAAATTTTGAGTAGTTTGGAGAACAGGCAAATACCACCTCTGACTGGCCCCGCCCTCATCTATTCTATGTTTCCTGAGTCCCAGCTGATCAGCTGGGTCTTCTTTTGTTGCCCTGCACAGGAGAATGGAACTGGAAAGCAGGTCAGTGGGGTAGGAAAGGAGTGGGATTTTGCAGTAACCATCCCTCTGGAGTGGGGTGGGAATGGAGATTTTACAGTATCCTTCCCCTGCCATGCCCACCAAGATACACCCACAGAACCGATAGTAAAAAAAAATTAATCCCACCACTGCTTATGATACTAAAGTAATTTATAATTAAGCACAGTTTACCCATTTGGTAGTTCTTTTTCAAAGTCATTAGATATTCAAAAGGCTCACACAGCCAGTGCACATGTGCAATGACACCAGTGGCTCCCATCCTTATGGACAGCTACGTTTATGACCATTTTGTCCTGCCTTACTACTGGTATTAATCTTCTCAGGCTATCTAGTTGAATATAGTTTAATTTCATAACATGCTAGTTGCACTGTGCTAATTTGTTATGCATGCATCATTCTGTGCAATTTCCATTCCTTCTGTCAGATTTTATCATGTCAGACTCTCTTCAATGGTAGTCAAAAGAGTCTTATTTTCTCCAAGATAATTTCAGCAGTGTGGCCAAAAGTTCATCACATCACATCAGCTCATCTCATATCAGATGAGATCACTCCTAGGGATGAAATAAAACATTTTATGCATGCCAAGCATATGTTCTATCAATGTACATATTGTACTATTTTCTTATTAATACCTTGCCAATTCATACTAGTTATTTTGAAATTTCAAAAGCCTTGTTTTATTTATAAGAGAAAATGTGTGTGAATGGAGTTTGTGTATCCAGTCTCAGAAGTAGAAACTTCTTAGTTGAAGTTTCTAGGAACAGAAACTAATCTGGAGCTGATTGTTATCTGACTTGTCTTTTTTTATTTTTTTATTTATTTATTTTGTCAAGAGCTTACAATATAACAGAAACAAGAACAAACATAAGTTTAAATACAAGAAATAGGAACTAATAATTGGGGACAATAGGACAGGGACAGTAGGCACGACTGTGCACTTATGCACACCCTTTACAGACCTCTTAGGAATAGGGTGAGGTCAATAGAGGTTAGTTTGAGGGTAAAGGAGTGGGAGTTTGAGCAGGTGACAACAGAATCAGGTAGTGAGTTCCAGACATTGATCACTCTGTTGCAGAAATCATACTTCCTGCAATCAAGCTTGGAGTGGTTTACATTTAGTTTATATCTGTTCTGTGCTCTTGTGTTGTTGTTGTTGTTGTTGCTGAAATATGCATTAACTGGTAAGACATTGTAACATATGATTTTATGTACTATGCTTAAGTCTAATCTTAGATGGCACAGTTCAAGGTTATCTAAGCCTAGAATCTCAAGTCTGGTGCTCTAGGGTATTCTGTTGCAAACAGAGGAATGTAGTACTCTTCTGGTAAAATACTTCTGGACTCGCTCAATTGTATTTATGTCTGATATACAATGCAGATTCCAGACAGCAGAGCTGAATTCAAGTATTGGTCTAGCAAAGGTTTTGAATGCCCTAGTTTGCAAATCAGTATTATCAGAGGAGAAGCTTCGTAAAATTAAATTTACAACTTTTAAAGCCTTTTCGGCAATACTGTTGCAGTGACCTTTGGGCTTCGATCATTCGATATCAGAACTCCAAGATCCTTGACAATGTGAGGGTCATCAACAAGGTCATGTCCACCTAGCTTTTATTTGGTATATAGATTTTTTTTTTACCAATGTAGGACAGAGCATTTGTTGGTAGAGTTTTGGAGTTGCCAACTGTTAGACCATTCAAACATATAACCAAGGTTTTTTTGAAGGACAGTAGCATTAACAGTGGTGTTGAATGGTTTTACATCATCATGAAGAGGATACAGTTGCTAATGATTAGAACAAAATGTTTAGATGTTGCTGTTAAGAATGAACTATAATTAAGTGCTCATTTGAGAGTGAAGTACAAGAATTCAGCGGCCTGCAAATAAGAGGCTTTGAACCATTTCTTCCCATTTAATCATTATAACCACATTACTGTCTGTCCTTTTCAGCTAAAATTGTCTCAGGGAATGAACAGATCTTAGAACCAGCCTGGGTGGATGAAAAAGACAGAAAACAACAGGCAGAGGCAAGAGTCCTGAATGGTCAGATTCAGGACATTTATGATACTGGAAAGACCTAAGAGATGCAGACTAATAATTCACAAATGGTCCCATATCACCTTCCCATGTCTCCATGCCACACTCAAGTCTTTGGTGGATGATCCCAATCCTAAATTTCTATATAATTTGGTGTGCTTGAAAGATAAGAAAATTGCCCAGAAGCTAGAATAGATAAAGAATTAGTGTACTAAAGTCAAGCCATGTATTTATTTCCCCAAAACAGAACAAAATGCCCACTTTTAGAAGGAAAGCCTAAGTAGCTATAGGAGCATTTTCTTCTTCTTCCCATTAAACAAATAAAAAAAAATGCAGCTAAGGTACTGCCTTCCTTAAAAACAAACAAACAAATCTAACTTAAACATACAATACAGTCAAAACACACATTTCATCGTCCTTCCAAATTACTGCAGGCATTTACAGAATACAGAAATATCCAACCAGTTATGGTACCAGAAAAAACAATGGACACCATCTTTTTTTGTTATCTTTTCTGCATTTCCTTTAAATTCTGCATTCTTTAAGAAAAACTAAAAATCCTTAGCTTTAACCAAGATAACAAAGGTCTTAAATGAAACTTTGTCAGCAATCTTCTTAAAAATATTTCATCTACTCATCATATGTAGTACTCAGCAGAAGATGCTAAGAAGACATCTGCAATTAGGATTTGAACAGCTAATAATTTTATTTTTTAGTATTTAATAATATAGACATTCCCATTGTCAGAAATTGTGATGACCCTGTTGTTGTTAGCTGGCAGCAAGTGTGGACAGTGGAGGAGAGTGAGGACTCAGATGAGAGGCCATTAGGGAGTGGACTGCTGCCTTTAGAGATTGTGTTGGCTGGCAGCAGTGATGAGGAGGTTCCCAAGGAGCCTATGCCAAGTGCGCATGCACGCAGAATTGATCATAGGAGAGAGCAGTTGCAGCAGCACAGGTGACTCACGAGTAAGGCTGCAAGGTAATGGCCCCTTCCTCAAGAGGATAAAAGCCAGGTTTGTAGAAGCGTTCTTTGCAGATGGCAAAGACACTCTGAGACTCAGCCTCGTTGACATTATAGTTAGTATTTGCAAACCCTTGTAAATTAGTTCTTATCTCTAGGTTTTTGGTAGCCTTGACAAACAACTTGGCAAGGCTCTTTCTTGTCGGAGCTAATTAGTTGGAAACAGCCTTTTATCTGGGAAGAAACAGAATTAGTGAATTAAACCTTAAAAGGTGGGGGCTGCTGCCTTTGTCTGGTGTTTGCTTTTTTGGAACCCGGTTGGGTCAGAACAGACCCAAGGTGGGATACAAAACAAACACAGTCACAGAAAACAGGTGAAGCCCATTTTATTCCTTCACTTTGCTTCCAAGCTCTGAATATTCTTGACGGAAGCAAAAAACACTTCCACACAAACAGTTACAAGAAGAACGGAAAAAGCAACACAAACCAGGCAAGATAAGGGCTGGAGGATGTCCACAGATAACACACACTGGGAAGGACACCAAACTCAGAGAGGAACCATAAACTAGAGATATTTCCATGCTTTGTTTCCAGCATTCACCCATACGTAGGTCCATACTCTTATTCAGTTATCACAGCTGCAGCCCATTAAGAGGTTCAAGGCCCTCTCCTCCTGAGTAGACCATATCTCTCCCTTATCCTCTTCTTCCTGCGTGTCCTAGGATGGATAGGGGATGGGCCTGGGTCCTCCTCTGACTGCTAAGCCAGCCTCTGCCCTTCCCCAGCCTCCTCCACAACCTCCGGAGCCACACTTCCACTTCCTGTTGTCTGTTCCTCCTCTCCCTCAGAGTCAGTCTCCACCAGGGGCATGACAGCAATTTTTTAAAGCTCACATTTATTGATGAATGTTCAGTAGGTCATCAAAGAAAACCACAGCTTTCTCAATGATGTAAAAACGTAATTCTATTTCAAAGTAGTTTACCTAGAGAATGGTTAGTTTTCAATTTTTATTACCATTAGCAATTCAGGTCATAAAGCATTATGATGCTTTTATAAATTGAAAAATCTGCCTTGATATTTTTCAATTTGACATTCTTGGAATAGCTGGAGTTGAAACCACCTTCCAAAAAATTTTCAGTATATTGTGAAGGTGGTATGTATTTTTTTCAGTTGAAAATTACAGAATATGGGCTTCTGGGAGAAGTTTGGTAAACTGTAGATGGCTCACAAAAGTGTAAGAGAAGGCTGTGGAAAAGTCCAAGGAACTAGTGAGGGAGACTGGTTGCTATCTGGAACCTCTCCAGATAAGGAAAAGTAGGTGCTTTTTCAAAAATCAACTGGAGTTTGTATGAAAAACAAAGTCCAACTGCCTTTTGAAAAAGCACCTTTGGGACAACCATGATCTGAATGACTAAGAATCTCCATTGATGAAAAGAAATTGCTATATGTGGCCCAGATAGGACCTCCTCCATGGGGAGATAACAAAACAGCAGTTTGAGCATCTGGAAATGATGCAAACAGCCATCTTGCTTGTTAACTGAGCACTAGAGATGGTTAAAGATTTTAAACAAGAAAAAAAAATACAAGCCTGGTCTTGATGCCAATTAATACTGGGTCTTACAGAATGACATGAAACATTTTTAACTTCAGAAATATAAAAAGAGATCTTTGAAGAATGGAGCCATAAATGTGTAACTACAATGTCAACTCTATCAGTAATATTGTCTACTTCTATGTATAGAACAGGGGTGTCAAACTGGCAGCCCGCAGACTGGATGTGTCATTCATAGGCCATGCCCACCCCAGCACAACAAAGGGAAAAAAACCAAGGGTGGGCTTCAAATAATTTAACAATTGGTTCTATGCCCAGTTGTTGGGTGGGCTTGGCCATGGTGGGCATGGCCTAGTTGGCTTCCTGCACCACCCTGGGAGTGAAAACAGGCTGTGGGGGTGGGGGGCATTTTTCTCCTTCCCCGAGTTTTGATCTTCTGGAACTTCCGGGAGGCCCGTTTTTCACCCTCCCGGGTTCCAGAGGCTTTCCTTGAGCCTTCAAGAGGGTGAAAACAGCCTCGCTGGACTCCAGAGGCTCTCTGGAGGCCAGAAACAGGCCCAATTCTGATCTTCTGGAACTTTTGGTGGCCTGATTTTCACCCTCCCTGAGCCATTGCATGGGCCCTGTACTTACTTACAATCCAAAATGAGCCATATGGGGACTTCTGGGAGGGATGGGTGGGTGGGGACAGCCTGGGGTGGGATTTGCCAGTTTGCTGAACTGGCCATAAAATTAACAACTGGTTCATTTGAACCAGTAGGAACCGGTAGTAGCCCACCCCTGGAAAAAACACCCTGAAACTTCATGTGACGGCAATGTGATGCCACAGGTTAGGCACGCTGTTGTATAGATTATGTCAAAAAGATGTTAATGAAGAATGATAAATGTAGAACAAAGACAAGGCAAAGAAACTGCCATTCTACATATGACAGCTCAAGAAAATGATTTGGAGAAAGATTTCCCAAATGTGCTTTTTTCAAAAGGCATCTGGAGAAGGTTCTTTTTGGTTCTACAGATGAGGCTTATTAAAGCCTTAAAGAATCTGTTCTATGATATAAAGGAGAATTAAAGAGAAATCCAATCCTACAAAAACATTTGACTGAATTAAAGATTAAGATTGAATCATACATTTAGCAATATTCTGGTAAAATTTATAGACTTTTTGCTGACACCGGGATTCAAAAATTGGTGTTTTATAGATTTTTCTAAGGAATGAGATGAAGTCATACCTGAAGACCTTACTGAGGATGAGTAATAAGTTATTTAATTTGCTTTTAGGTTAGAAAAAACTGTAATACGTTTCTTTACTTTTTCTTCTTTCCTTCACTTTTTCCTGTACTCCTATCCGTTTTTAATTATGTTTTCTTTCTGTAAGTGTAAATAAAGGTTCCATGGGCTGAAGCATTCATACAAATTGGCCTTCCCACATGCCCTTTTCATGCTACATTGTGCAATTGATTTAAAAAAAAACACTTGGGTTTTTAAGTAAACACATTAAAATGCAAGTATGGATCAGCAATGGGAACTCTCAGCTTATGTGAAAAATATTTTGGCAATGGCCTTACCTTTCTGGGGGAATCTTAATATAATTTCTCCTGCTTCTCATTCAGATGTATTATACCCTTGAAGAGCCACTTAAAGATATTGTTGCCCATCTAGTATATAATAAAGCTGTCTTTTTCTTATTTTCCAAGAGATCAGGTAGAACCTATCAAACTATTGAAATCAAATGTTATGGATTCTCATTAGCCTCAGGCACAATGGAAGGCAGTCAGAATACTGCCTGGCATTGGTGCAATGCAGGGGTATAAAATATATATTGTTCAGAACTCATTCAGCTCTTTGACCCATATTATGGGCTTTTTCCAAAGTTATTATTAATGTATACCTCACTTGTATTGTTTCCAGATATTGTAGGTCATCAGAGTTATAGAAGATAATTTCATTTTTTTAATACAAACTAACATTTCCCTTGTAGCCAGATAAATTGGTTATGAAATTTTCCTGACACATTGTCAAAATAATATTATAATGTGTGCTGTCCCATTGTCCCCTGGTTTCAAGTGATGTGAATTTAGTAGGTATCAATCTCTACTAGTGGAGCAATATATAGTAACTCTCCTTAATGGGTTTAGAATAATTGTAGATACTTGGTGAAGATGTGGCAGCAAAAAGATCATGCTCATATGATCCTTGCTGCTTACAAGTCACCATTTCAAACAAAGGAAAAATGTTATCTTTAGTAAATTAAGATAAACTACAGAAAAAAGCAAAACTTGACAAACCAGAGAAAACCAGAGACTGACAATCCACTTCTAATCCAATCCATCCCTTTTGATCAAACAGTTGCCAATATCACTGGTCTACAAGGAGAAAGCCTCGGAAATGAAAGTAGCTTAATTTTATCAGAATGGAGTCTCTAATAAAGTAAAATTAAATCCTGAGTTGGCTCTAGTTTCCAAGATACAACTTCAGGTCAAAATGCATCAAAATAATTCAAAATTAAAAGGAGTGTGTGTAATTATGCTCCATAACTTTTCTGCAAAATGTGATATATCACTGAGGATGGTGCCACACCAATCATTATAAGTTTATCTTTTTAATGATACCAATAACATAATTTTCCATTCATTTAATTGGTTTTTCATGTAACATTTTCATACTTTTTTCATGAAAAACTGGCAAACTCTAACATCAGATTAAATGACAAGATTCCATCTTCATTCAGTATCTAAACTGCACTGTTTGGCTTTTCTCTTGTGATCTGCATTAGGATCATCCCTGGGAAGATTCCAGCAGTAATCGGCAAGCATGGGTGGACTCCATTTCCCTTGGTATCTTTTCCCCATGCCTGCAATATCCTGATGGAATCTCTCCCCATGCACATCACTCACTGCCCCACAGTTCAAAGGGAAATAGTCTAAATGCGAGTGTAAGAAGTGAACTTTCAGTGACATGCTTGCACCAAGTGCTTTATAGGACCTGAGCAAATGTTCCACATGTTTTTCACAGTCATCTGCTTTGCTGTTCTCAAAATGAAGATAAATTTATACACTTCCATGTGGTACCATTTTCATTGTTCTACCATACTTTGTGGAGAAGTTATGAGGCACCATGATCATGTAGACACTTCCCTTCCTTGTAGGCAAATATACTCTCCTGTGTATAAATTTTTATTGTGAAATATCTTGAAAACTTTAGCCAACCAGGACCTTTATCACCTATTTTCTAATTCATCAACTCAAAATATGTAAAATTAACATATTTTATCTTGGAGGTCAATCATTTCCCAAAATTTGTAGACTAGTGTATACTGTACATACTTGTAAACATATCCATTTTTTACATTAGATAAAAGTACCTAATTATTTAAAATATGGTGGACTCATTGCTGTGTGTGTGTGTGTGTGTGTGTGTGTGTGTGTGTGTGTGTGTGAGAGAGAGAGAGAGAGAGAGAGAGAGAGAGAGAGAGAGAGAGAGAGAGATCATTTAAACAACTACTGTGCTTTGTATTTACTACTTGAGCAACTTTTTCCTCCCTCAGTAGTGGCTTTTTTTTTTTTTGTTAACCACTAGAGCTTTAACAACCTGCGGCACATGTATTGAATGGAATCACACTGAACAATTTTAATAGATTTTATATCATGAAATATATGTGACATAGGTCATTACTGTGTGCTGTGCAGGCTGCACTGAACAATTTACTATCAAATGTGTAGATTGATATGGAAGGAGATAGCTCTAGTGATTCCCACTGAGCCTTTAACAGTCTCACTTTTCTGTGAGATTTCCGAGACAGAAACTTGGTAAAAGAAAATGGAAGTGACTAAGGCTGTGAATGAACTCATGCTGGGCACAGTTTGACCTTGATGCACTTTCTGTCATTTTATACAATGCTCACAGACCAATCCAAGAAAGAGTTAAGATACTCCAAGATTTCTTCTTCTATTGATTAGAATAGAGTTTGAATCCAAGCAGTGAGGCTTAAATGGTTTGTGAATGGCACTACCAATATAATTGATATATCTCTGAGGTAGGTTTGTGTTAAGTTTGGGTAATGAGAGGCTGAACCAGAGCATGAGTGCAACAAATACTTTATTATAGCAATAAAGGACTGACCGTGCTAGCCAAGCCTGGAACTGGCTCGCAGCGATCAGCAACTGGTTGGACCCCGCAGCCTGCTTTTATAGCTGGCTGCTGGGGAGAACCAACCAATGAGCGAGGGGGAAAACCGCCCCCACAATGTGAACGGACCTGAGTGGGAACTCCTAGAGTTCCAGGGGCATAACACCCCTTCCCCCCAGATGCGAACACGCATAGTCTTTGAGGTAGGCAGGAGGTTTATGCTGGCGCCCGGAACGGCGCAGCTCTGGTGGGTTGTCTGTCGGTTCAGAGTCTGTAGGGGAAGGTAGAATCGGTAGAGTGTCACTAACGCGCCCCTCGGTTCGGGTTGGCCCGGGACTCGTAGGGCTGGTCACTGGGGACGTGCTCCCGTTGACTGGTCCGGACTGGTCAGCCATCTGGACACCGCTGTCCATGTTCGGATTCCCTGGAACGGCTGCTGGTGTAAGCAGGTCACTGGGATTGATGCTGATGTGGGGTTGATGCTGAGGCCTCGCTCCGGTTTGTAATTCTGGGTCACTGCTGACGAGGGTGCTGTGACGCCTTCGCAGCTGGTCCAGGTGTCTTCTCCATATTCGGCCGTCCTCCAGTCTGACTCGATATGACCTGGGTCCGGTGATGGCCACGATCTCGCCCGGGATCCACAGAGGGTCTCCAGCGAAGTTCCTCGCGAATACGGGTTCCTGTAAGATAAAATGTCTAACCCCCGATGTGGAAGCGAGGGGAGAGTCAGGGCAGTAATGTGGGTGAAGTCTGTCCAATACAGTCCTCAGGCGCCTGCCCATCAGGAGCTCAGCCGGGGACTTATTGGTGACTGAGCACGGAGTTGAGTGCTGGCTCATCAGGAAACGGGAGAGTTTGTGGTGCCAGTCATCCTTGCTGAACCTAGCTAGGGCTTCTTTAGTGGTCCTGACGGCTCTTTCAGCCAATCCGTTACTGGCAGGATGAAATGGGGCCGTGAAAATGTGGCGGATGCCCAGGTTGGCAGCGAAACGGCTGAACTCGGCTGATGCGAACTGTGGGCCATTGTCGGAAACAATGGAGTCAGGCAGCCCGTGTGTTACAAACAGGCGAGTTAATACCTTGGTAATTGCTAGTGTGGTGGTCGTGGATAGCTGTGCCACGTCAATCCATTTAGAATAGGAGTCCACGACCACTAGGAACATTTTCCCATGCAATGGGCCGGCTAGGTCGATGTGAATTCTGGACCACGGAGCGCTGGCGCTTTCCCACTTAGTAGGGGTGGCAATAGGAGGAGCTGGACGGGATTCCTGGCAGGGGTTGCAGGAGCTTACCCATCTGATGATGTCCTCATCGAGGCCTAGCCACCATACGTAGCTGCGTGCTAACGCCTTCATTCTGACGATGCCAGGGTGCCCCTCGTGCAACGCCTCCAGAACTCGGGTACGCAGTGAGGTCGGGATGACCACTCGAGTGCCCCACAGCAGACAGCCCTGCAAACTGGATAATTCCTGCAGGCGGGTCTTGAAAGGTGTAAATTTGTTTTCAACATCACCGCCCGGCCACCCCCTCCTCACCCAGTCCAGTACCTGGGCGATTGTTTTGTCTACCTTGGTTTTAGCAGCAATGTCAAGGGCAGTGATGGGGAGGTCCAATTGGGTGACCTCAAAAATAGCGTGGACTGGAGCAGGGTCTTCAGCTGGAGCCAGCAAGGGGCAGCGGCTGAGAGCGTCAGCATGGGACAATGTTTTACCTGGGCGGTGTATGAGTCTATACGAGTATGCCGCTAGGAAAAGGGTCCATCTCGTCATTCTAGGAGAAAGGACTTGAGGGGTCTGTTTGTCCCCGGCTAGTAGACCCAGGAGAGGCTTGTGATCCGTGACCAGCTCGAAAAAGTGGCCAAAGAGAAATTCGTGAAATTTCTTCACTGCTGCAACAGCTGCTAGAGCTTCCTTATCAATCTGGCTATAATTTCGCTCTGTTGCAGAGAGCGTCCTGGAGAAAAAAGCGATGGGAGCCTCGGAGCCATTGGGGAGCCTGTGGCTTAATACTGCCCCAATTCCAAAAGGGGATGCGTCTGCTGCTAGCACTAATGGAAGGTTGGGGTCGAACTGAATAAGGACCGCCTCTGACGTGAGTAGTGATTTGACGGCGCGAAAAGCGGAGTCTTCTTTGTGACCCCAGTGCCAAGGCGATTTTTTATCCAACAGTCTGTGTAGGGATTCTGCCACTGATGCTTTATGGGGCAGGAAGGACGCGTAAAAGTTCAATAGCCCCAAGAAGGCCTGCAGTTCAGTTTTGGAGGTTGGAGTGGGTGCCTCGTGAATTGCCTTAACCTTGGACTCCAGGGGGTGAATGCCTGAGGCGTCAATTTTATAACCCAGAAAGTCCACCTGTCTAGTGGCAATGGCACATTTTTCTTTTTTTAATTTGAGGCCATGCTGTCTGAACCTCTCTAACACTGCTCGAACTCTCTGGAAGAGTTGGGGTCTGTCCCTGGCCGAGACTAAGATGTCATCGAAGTAGGGTACTACACCAGGGAGGCCCTGCAAAATCCGCTCCATGAGGGATTGAAAAATGCCTGGGGCAACACTTACGCCAAATTGGAGATGCTTGCACCGGAATGCACCCCTGTGGGTGACAATGGTCTGGAGTTCCGCTGTTTGGCTGTCAACAGGGAACTGTTGATACGCTTGAGACATGTCCAATTTGGCAAAAATGCTGCCAGGTTCAAAAGTGTGTAATAAATGCTGAATGACGGGCACTGGGTAAGCGCTCACTTGTAAAAACTTATTAATTGTGGTCTTGTAGTCCGAGCAAATTCTCAGGCTACCGTCTTTTTTGAGGGGTGTGACAATGGGCGTCTCCCATTTGGCGAAATCTGTTGGCTCAATGACCCCTTGTTTTAATAGTTTATCCAATTCTGCATCTAGTTTTGGCCGAATAGCGAATGGGACTCTACGCGGTTTTAGCCTGATTGGGACTGCCTGGGGGTCGACTGAGAATGAGATAGGGGTACCGTTATAACACCCCAGCTCATCGCTGAATACATCTGAGTAATCAGCGAATAAGGAGTCAGTGTCAGAGGTTGAGACAGCATGGACTCCTGTTAGCCCCAGGCCGAGATGGGGAAACCAATCGAGCCCCAAGAGTGTGGGGAGATTGCCGTTAACTACCACTAGAGGTAGGTGACCTTTAAAAGCTCTAAAATTGACAAGGAACTTGCCTCTGCCGATTACAGGAATGACCTTCCCCTGGTAGTCCTTCAGGCTAAACTGGCACTTCTGGAGCCGGCTTGTTGATAGGCTGGGCTGTAGCCTCTTGAGGGTGCTCCACGAGATAATTGAGAGCGCTGACCCTGTATCAACCTCCATGCGGCACGGTTTACCTTCTAACAAAACGGAGAGAGAGATTTTACTAATGGTATGGCAAGTGTGCTTGGCATGGTGGTGAGTGCGACAGTTCAATACTTGCCTCTGAGGTCCAGAGTGTGAGAAGGGGGGGTGCCTTTGTGCTGAGTTTTGAGAGGCTTGGCAGACTCTCGCGATGTGCCCCCTTTTGTGGCAGGTGTTGCAGGTGGCTCCTTTGAATTTGCAGGCGGCCCTCGGATGAGATCCACCACAGGATAGGCACAGGGTGATGTGCTTGGGTGGACCGATGTTTTCTTGCTTGGCTCCTACCTGCGGATGCCTAGCGTTGGTGAGGCGGTGGATGTCATTTTCATCACTAGGGGCTTCCTCTGCTACCACCTCCTCGGAGTGGACTGGAACTGTCGTTAGCTTGGAAGTTGGACCATGGATTTCGGTGGCTGAGTGTGCTGCCAGTTCTGCTGCCAGGGCCTCCTCGACGGCTTGTGCGAGGTTGAGGTCCTTCTTAGCGAGTAGGCGCCTTTGGAGGTGGAGATCCTTGACCCCGCAGACTAGTTGATCGAGGAGCATGTCCTCCAGGTAGGTTCCAAACCCACAATGGAGTGCTGCGGTCCTGAGGGCGGCCATGTACTGGTTGATGGTCTCTTTGTCTGATTGCTTCCTCATACGGAAGGTGAATCACCTGGCAATCTGTGAAGGTCTGGGAGAATAGTGGTTAGTAAGGATTTCTAACAGTTCAGACCATGGAACGTTTTTAAACTCACGTGGAGCCACGAGAGCTGTGGCAGTGTCAAAGACGATGGCTCCACAGTAGATCAGGAAATATGATTTTTTCCGGTGCTCCCCAGCATCAGCCAGCCCAATTGCGTCGATGTAATGGTTAAAGCGGTTCTTGTATGATTCCCACTTCTCCTCATCCAGTTTGAATGCTGGGAAGACTGGATTGGAATTCATAGTGAGGAAATCGGTTGTACAATCTGTGGACAAAATCTCTCTGGGGCAGCAGCAAAAGGTTTCTAGTGCCTGTGGTAGGCAAGTGATTTCAGCTCTGGAGAGGCTTTTTCACAATCCTCTCTCTCTCTCTGGGCTAAACACGAGGTTAGGCTGTCAGCCGTTGGCAGCGTTTTGAAATTCGCGCCTGCGTGGGCGTCAGTGACTTGACTTACAGCACCGCGCTGTACTTTTTTGGTTTGAAATTCAAATGACAGCCGTTTGAATTTCGCGCCTAAAACAATGAGCGGCTGCGGCTCGCAGCGCTTCACTTTTCCTGTAGCTGGGCTAACAAGCGGCTACAGACGCTTCTCACTTTCGTTACAGGCTGACCGCTTTCTCTGGCTGCGGATCAGCGTTCGCTTCTCGTTGCTTGCTGACCGCTTTCTCTGGCGGCGGATCAGCGTTCGCTCTCGTTGCTTGCTGACCGCTTTCTCTGGCGGCGGATCAGCGTTCGCTCTCGTTGCTTGCTGACCGCTCTCTCTGGCTGCGGATCAGCGTTGCTCTTATCGCTGGCCGATCGCTCTCTCTGGCTGCGGATCGGCGGCTAGTGACTCAGCGGTTGCATTGTGCTTCTGGTAGCCATCCCACCTTCGTCGCCAGTGTTAAGTTTGGGTAATGAGAGGCTGAACCAGAGCATGAGTGCAACAAATACTTTATTATAGCAATAAAGGACAGACCGTGCTAGCCAAGCCTGGAACTGGCTCGCAGTGATCAGCAACTGGTTGGACCCCGCAGCCTGCTTTTATAGCTGGCTGCTGGGGAGAACCAACCAATGAGCGAGGGGGAAAACCGCCCCCGCAATGTGAACGGACCTGAGTGGGAACTCCTAGAGTTCCAGGGACATAACAGTTTGGTTTTGTGCATCACATCTCTTATTAGTAATTTGCTACAGTTCTGCACCAGTTCACTACCAGGGAGTTGAACACATTGCATGAAAGCTAGAACTGGATAGATTATACTGTATATATAAACTAATGTAAGAATGGCATTTCCTGAAGTGTATTCATGTCAGTGGGAATGATCTGACACCAAAATTAAGTTGCCAATGAGTAAAACAAACCAACTCACAAATATATATCCAATCATGCATAAATTAAAAAAGGAATGTCAAATATTGCAGCTTTAGTAAACTAAGATAAACCAGAAAAGAACCAGAAATTAGAAGATTCTCAAGATATTTTCCTTAATCAGGATTTTTTCTGTGTTTCAAAGAGTTGACAATTTGAGAAAAGAAGCACAATCTCTTTATCATTAGTCTTCTTTATGTAGACCAAAGCTTTGAACTATCTTTGCACATTATTATTGAACTAGTGATTGTTTTGGAAAAAAAACATTTTTGGAAAAAAAAAACTTAACTAATGAAGTTAAGAGCAAATACATGACCATCATTTTGTACCCTTTTAGGGACATTATTGAAAAATATTATGGCTAAATTTAGTTTACAGCATAAATTATACCTCTTGATGTCTTTCCATTCTAGCAAACCATTCTTGCTTCTATTATACTAATATGTTCATATATTAATTCATGTACTTTTCTTTTCTTTAAATTTTTCACTCTTCTCCACCTCAGAGTCTCCATCTCAGAGTCTCAGTAAGAATCTTCTTAGTCTTCTCTTTCCTCTTAATCCATCCCCTCTACCTTTGTTTATTAAGAATCTATTTTCATTCATTCACTTTTGTGCTAATGTTTCACCAATGTAGAAAGTTACTGGCAGTCATTAGCATACACAGGATAAAAGTCACATCTTTGAACTTTTATAAACACTTCAGATTGGAGAGGCAGTTTCACTTCTGTATCTCCCACTCTTATGTCACCTAAATCTAGACTTTAGTGCATGGGTGTCAAACTCGGTTTAGTTGAGGGCTGCCTCAGGCTTGTGTTTGAGCTTGGAAGGGTCGGCATGGCCAGTTCAACGTCACTTGTGTCGGATGTGCTAGTGGTGGCTTGAGTGCTCTGCCATCAAAAATGGGCTCCCAACAAGGGTGAGATTCACATTTCTAAACAACTGGTTCTGTGGGTGTGGCCTAATTTGTGGGTATGGTGTGGTGGTCATGTGACTGACTGGGCATGGCTTGTATGTAAATATTATACATATTTATGTAAATATTGAGGGTTTTTTTTAATAAAAAAGAGCAACTTTTACCCAAAATCAGGCAAAGCAGACAGGCAGATTGAGTGGCTCACAGAATCACAGATTCATTCAGCAATCTATCTTCCTTCAATCTAGTAGATGAGTCTGCACTGAAAAATCCTTCAGTCCTAAAGAAGGTTCAGCTCTGCTTTTAGATTAGCTAGAAAGCAAGAAATCCAATGATTTCGTGCTTTCTAACTAATCTAAATGGGCACAGCAGAACAGCTGATGGTCGGGGAAAAAAAAATAGCAACTTAGCAGGCAAGTTTGATGGCGAGCATACTAGGTAAGGAGTGAATGGACAGGGAAGGGAGGGGTGGGGCCAGCCAGTGGCACAATTTGCCAGTTCTCTGAACTGTGCAGAATCGTAACAACTGGTTCTATAGAACCAGTCCAACCAGGTAGAATCCCACCCCTGATCTCACTGAATTCAAAATGGCCACGTACCTGATCCAAATCATTGTGGATATGAAACACAATGGAACTGTTTTGTCTCATAGCAATGGAATGTGATCTGGAATTAAAGGTTGTCTAGTATCTGTGTGATAACCCAAGGTGGGATACAAAATAAACACAGTCACAAAAAACAGGTGAAGCCCCTTTTATTTCTTCACTTTGCTTCCAAGCTCCAAATATCCTTGACTGGAGACAAAAAACTCCTACACAAGCAGTTACCAGAAGGAGGAAATGCCATTTAAATTATAAAGAGAAAAAAAATACAAAACAGGGCTGGAGGACATCCACAGATAACAGAACACACACTGGGAAGGATGCCAACCTCAGAGAGGAACCATAAACTAGAGATATTTCCATGCTTTGTTTCCAGCACTTGCCAGTTCGCATGTCTGTCCTCTTATCCAGTTGCAACAGCTACAGCCCATGAAGAGGATCAATGCTCTTTCCTCCTAAGTAGACCATGTTTCTCCCTTATCCTCTCCTCCCTGCGCGCCCTAGGATGGAGAGGGGATGGACATGGCTTCTCCTTTGACTGCCCAGCTGGCCTCTGCCCTTCCCCAGCCTCCTCCACAACTTCCGGAGCCACACTTTCACTCCCTGTCAGCTGTTCCTCCTCGCCTTCAGAGTCAGTCTCCACCAAGGGCATGACAATCTGTCTCCTGTCAATGATGGATTGAACAGTAGAGATAAAGGAGAATACTGTGTTTCTCCAACAATACGGCCTCCACCAATAGGAAGGCCCAGCATATTTTATTGGCATAAAATCAAATTTAGCCCCTCCCCCCAAATTAAGGCCGATATTAAATATGTGAAATGGGGGGGAATGGCAGGAGGGGCTTGCCATTAGGAAGTACTTTTGTTGCATACCTGGATATGGTGCTGCCTGCGTTGGTGGGGCACTTCGTATTGGGAGACCTTCTGCCACCATTGCTTTACCTTCTCCCTGTGCTGCTGTGGCATTTAGAGCAACGCCGTGGTGTTTGGCACAGCCATGCCTGGCCAGCCAGGGGTTCTCCCTACAACCGGAGCCTGGCGGAGACACTTGGCTTCAGGCGCTCCTGTCGCCGCCTTCCCTTTGCCTTCGAAGGTAAAGCCAATTCTTTTAAAAATGACACCCCACTACAGCAAAGCCTCCCCTGCCCGAGAGGGCAGCCCAACCCCACATGGGGAGGTGAATCTCCCAGGGCCGCAGGATCGGCCCACACTGGGAGATCCTGCTGCGCACGATCGGTCCACCCCGGGAGAAACACCCAGCTGCCATCCCTGCCTGGCACTGGGCAGAGTGCGAAGAGCTTCTCCTGGGGCGCCCTCCTGCCTGGTGGCAGAGCTTTCGCCAAGGCAGCAAGCACCTCCCTGCCGTGCCCTCCCTCATCCCACCAGGGCCATGCCAAAGCCATGTGGGCTGGGCAGAGCTGGGAAAGTGAGCCGCGGGTGTGCGCCCACCTGCCAAGTGAAAGAGTCAGGCTGACCCAAGCTTGGTTTCCTTCCCAAGTCCCTCCAGCCTGAACCCAAAGGGGCCACCAGGAGAGGCTGCCTGAGGCAGTAATAGAGCCCAGCCATCTGTGCACAGGGAGGCAAGGTGACTGCCTGCACCATGTCTTCCTCCGAGCTGAGTCCTGCCGAGTCAGCACCTCTGCCTGATGCCCGTTCCGCTGCAGCGTTTGGAGCTGCCAGTGCATTTGGAGATTCGTGGGGATGGGCTGGGCTGGGTGAGGGGTGGAAAGGATGGACTGCTTCAGGCTCTCTCCACCAGCCAGGGAAGCAGCGCTACCATCACCTTGCCTCCCTGTCTGTGGACGGGTGGGCGCTATCACTGCCTCAGGCAGCCTCTCCTGGTGGCCCGTTTGGGTTTGGTCTGGAGGGACTTGGGAAGGAAGCCAAGTTCAGGTTGGCCTGGCTCTTTTGCTTGGCAGGCGGGTGCACAACTGTGGCTCTGCCCAACCCACATGGCTCTGGTGTGGCCCTGGCGGGATGAGCAGAGGGTCCGGCGGGGAGGTGCTTGCTGTCTTGGTGAGAGCTCTGCTGCCGGGAAGGAGGACCCACCTCTCACCTGTGCTGGGCGCCCCAGGAGAAGCTCTTTGTGCTCTGCCCAGCGCCAGGCAGGTATGGCGGCTGAGCACTTCTCCCGAGGTGGGCCAATCCTGCTCTGCGGTCCTGGGAGATTCACCTCCCCATGTGGGGTCGGGATGCCCTCTCAGGCAGGGGAGGCTTTGTTGTAGTAGGGCATCATTTTTAAAAGAATTGGCTTTACCTTTGAAGGCAAAGGGAAGGCAGCTTCAGGAACGCCTGTAGCCGAGTGTCTCCACCGGACTCCATTTGCAGGGAGGAGCCCTGGCTGGGCACACATGGCTGTGCCAAATGCCACGGCGTTGCTCTAAATGCTGCGGCAGCAAGGGAGAAGGGAAAGCAACAGTGGTGGAAGATCTCCTGATACGAAGTGCCCCACCAACGCTGAGGTCAACATCCAAGCTGTCACCGCCCACCCACCCAAGGATGCAAGGGGGGGGGGGGATTAAGTCACAATTAGGTAAAAAAAATCTATTACTAACTATTACTTAAGAAAAAATAATCAAGGAAGAGATGAAGGAAATGTTAACTAGAGACATTACGTGGCCCGAGTTAAAAACAGCAATAGAAAACCAAAAGAACAATAAAACCCCAGGACCTGATGGGATACCAGAGGAACTTTATAAGAAAATAGGAGAACAAATAGGACCTCTCATGGTGGAAGTATATAATGAGGTCCTACTTGCAGCAAGAATGCCGGATTCATGGAAGGAGACATTGATATTGTTGATTCTGAAAGAAGATTCAGATTTATGACTTATACAAAATTATAGACCAATTTCCCTGTTAAATACTGATTATAAAATATTTACCACAATTATAGCAAATAGATTTAAAAATATTGAATGAATATATACATAAAGATCAAAACAGATTTCTTCCCAATAGACAAATTAGGAATAGTTTAAGAATAGTACTAAATGTTTTGGAATACTATGAAGCCCACCCAGAAAAACAAATAGCCCTTATATTCTTGGATGCACAGAAGGCCACAGGAAGCCCCCACATAGCTTATTTTTCTATGACTCTCTCAAAGGCTGAGCGCAACTATAGCCAAATAGATAAAGAGGCATTGACTGCTGTGGCCTCAGTCAAAAGGTTCCATGAATACCTCTATGGACACCAATTTGATCTCATCATGGACCACCAGCCTTTGTTAGGCATCCTGGCAGGGGACAAGCCCAGCCCACAAATCGTCTCCCCTAGAATGACCCAATGGACAATCTTTCTAGCCACTTACAGCTATAAGTTGACTTACAGGCCTGGCAAGGATGTAGCTCATGCTGATGCCCTTAGCAGGTGCCCTTTGCCCCTTCTGGCTGCTGATCCTGCCCCTTCTGCCTCTGTGTTCCTGTTGGAAGATCTGTGTTTGCCTCTGACAGCTAATGACATCACCTACGCCACCAGCAGAGATGCACAACTGTTTAAAGTCATGGACTGGGTGCGAAGGGGATGGCTGAAGGAAACCACTACAGTAGAATTCCGCCCTTTCAAAACACAGCAAACCAAACTGAGCGTGCTAAAAGGGTGTTTATTGTGGGGTCCTCGAGTCATTATTCCCAAACTACTAAGATCATGCATTATCGAAGTTCTGCATGAGGGTCACCCAGGGATCAACTGGATGAAGGCTCTGGCCAGGAGCTATGTGTGGTGGCCAGGTCTGGATGAGGCAGTCACCAATAAAGTTCAGAATTGCTCCATCTGCCAGATGTCCAGGCCTGTCCCACCAGCTACCTCTTCTGGGGAATGGGAAGATACCAAAAAAATGTGGTCTAGAGTACACGTAGACCTGGCAGTTCCCATGCAAGGGAAGAACTTCCTAATTGTGGTCGATGTGTTTTCAAAGTGAGTAGAGCTGGTTCTCCTCCAATCAACCACTTCAGATACTATAAGCAGAGCTTTAGACAAGATTTTTGCTTCCCATGGGTACCCATGGTATCTCTGATAATGGGCCCCAATTAACCTCATCCCCTTTTGAATTGCTCCAAAGAGGAATCAGACATGCCCTAGTTTCCCCGTTTCATCCAGACTCCAATGGCCTTGCAGAACAAGCTATAAGATCTGCAAAAGACACCCTGGGAAGGATGATGGAAGGGGACTGGTCTGCCAGGGTAGCCCGGTACCTACTTACCCAACACACCACCCCGAGTGCAGCCACCAACCTCTCCCCCGCCAAATTATTAATTGGAAGGAGACTCTGGACAACACTAGTCAGGCTGCACCCTAATTATGCCCGCAGGGCGCCCCTCGACTCGTCTAGCAAGACAAGGTAATTTTGGCCTGGGGACCCGGTCTACTCCCAAAATTATGCAGGGAATCCCTTTTGGTTGCTCAGGTGGGTTGAGCAAAAAACAGGCCCCAAATCCTACAGGGTGTGGTTGTTGGATGGACGGTTATGCTGCCGACATGCGGACTAACTAAGGAGCTATTGGAGTGCCCCAACAGGTCCAGCCCAGAGGGAAACTGAGGCCATGGACTACAAATGGGGCAAAACTGAAGCCCATAGCCAACCGACTCCTGACCAGCGATCTCTCATGGAAGACGTACCTAGGGAAGCCGCGACACCAACCAGAGACTGCTCACCGGTGTTCGGAGAGGTTCCAGTGACACTAGAAGACCCTCCATGGCCAGCTGAGAATACCCGGAGAAGAGAGCCGACACCACCCCAAGGGGAGAACACCAGTCCGGCAGCAGGTCCTTCCACATCGCAGCCTCCAGCAGAACTAAGGCGCTCAGAACGAGTGAGGTGTCACCCTGCCCACCTGAGTGATTACGCTTACACAGAGCCAGGGGGAAGGAGTGTTATGGCCAGTAAGTCCTCACTCCAGTCTGTGTTAAAAAGTCCCTGATTGGCTGGACTGTTTGACAGCTCCGGTATAAAAGGAGCTGTCAGTTGGAATCAGTTGTCTCTCTCTCTCTCAGCTGCTGCCGTGAACCACGGCTAGCCGCAGCTGAGTTACAAGTTAACAGTAAAGCCTGTTAGAGCTTTATACTGCCTCCGCCTCTTGTTCTAAGTGCGCCAAATATAAAAGGTGCGATCCGGATGTATTTCCCCTTCTCTATGACAGGGCTCTTCTATTTAAGGATCTACACCGATGGAACTTGCTCAGCAATTCAAAGGATACATTTGGATTCAGAATGCCAGAGCTTTTTTTCACTACAATTGTCCCTGGGAACAAGCAAGACATCTATGTCTTGGTTGGAGGGATGGTGTAGTTTGATTTGGGAGGGAGGTAGAAGTGGATTGAACTGAAAGTGCCACTTAGCATGCCAGGGAGATAAAACTTTGCACACATCTGTACATTTTGTTTTTTAAAGCCCAAAACTGCTGTCAAGTGTTGAGAAAGGATGAAGGATGACATAATTCAGATAGATAGATACATTTGTTTTTATGCAGGAGCACAAAAGGAGAAGCATTCTTTCTAACCCTTTTTATTGTCTAAATGAACTCACATCATTAAATTGTAGAGGAGGAAGTGGGGGAGAAAGCAGCAATGGTAAGAGCAGTTCCCATCCCACTCTAGTTATATTACTTTTTTTTTCAGAGGAAGGTAGTGTCCAATATTTCTTATAATCTCACCAGAGAAATGAAGCTGGAATAACTTCATTAACTTCATTAAAGTTGGGGGAATTTTGTGCAATTCTGCATCCCTTACCTGGAAACATTGAATCAGCAGCTGCCTTTGATCAAAAAGGAAGCAGCAAGTACAGACATATCTCAGTTAGGCAAACCATTCCTGAAAGTTGGAACTGCTGTAATTTCTGCAGCCATATAGCTATAACGAGGCATTTATAAAATATAAGGGAAACAATGATTTACAACATCTGGTCTTTCAAAATGTCCATTCTGTTCCTTCTTGTTTTGGAATAGCTCCCAAATCGTAATGAATCCACCAAGTTTAGTATTGAGTTTGGGATGTGTGACATTTGTTGAGTACCCTTAATATCTCAAGCTTATTGCTTAGTAACATCTAGAAGTAGACTGAATATAAGCTGTAAATGCTGGTCTGCTTGCCATCTGCACCATAGTGATATTTGTAAATAAAGAAAAATTAAAACAGGCATTTGAAATCTCCAGTGGAAAATCAACCTTGTTAAATGGCGCCCTTAAACTTCCAAAGTTGATAATGGAAAACTGCATGCGATATTCGTATGCACAGAATTAACCAAGGCTGGACAGAAGATCTGCCTTTCTAACTGTTTTCCATAGCAAATTTCTACTTCATTCACAGTGTTTGAGCAGTTAGAGTAAATCAAGTTCATGTCTACATTACTTAATGAAGCTGGAAGAATAATCATGGCACACATACAGCGACTAATAACCTACAAGCTCATTTTGAGTATTTTAAATGATGCTTTTCTCTTTAATGTAAAGAAGAATTTGTGTAAAGTGATGGAAATTGTTTGGACAGATGACTAATGATAATAGGGCTTCCTCCCTTAACATCAAATTACTTGCCTATTAGAATAGCAGCAGGAGTTACTCTGGATATAGGTATAGATTGCAACAATGGAAAATAACATCTTTGCATTCCTGGGAAAGCAGTTAACCCAAGTTACACCTAAGAAGGAAAAGATGTAAAATCTACCTAAAACATTATTTTTGTCCAAAAGCAAATTAACATTTCTTTTCTCCTGCTCATAACAGTCAATCACCACATAACCTTTCTTTACAGACTTATACTTCCTTGAGGCTCAGCAATTAACTTTAAATGATAATTACATGGGATAGAAAAGCTGATGAACCATGAGACATATTTAGTAAACTCCTCATTGCACATATTTGTGTTTTAACTCATTCATAACCCACTCTTCTATTCCTTTATAAATTCACTTTTATCTAAAAACAAGGGGTGCCTGATCTATGTATTTCTTTCCTACGGTTTTTGTGTCTGGTTAATTGTTTTCAGTAAAGCATGTGTCTTTCCTTTGGATGATACATAGAGTATATAGTCATTAGATATCCTAAACATGGGAGAAATAATCTTTTTTCATCAGAAAGTGGATCTTAATATGGCAAGAGACAACATTATTTCCAAGCATTAGTATAGTTAGTATCAATTTTGGATCTTACTGACTCTGCTTCAAGCAATGGACAGGTTCACTAATACAATCCATTGTGTTTCACTTTTTGTTTCTTTCTCTGTCTGTGTGCGAAGGTATAGAGACAAAGCCACTGTTGATGCTTGTGGTAATTCAACTTGAAGTCTATTTCATACTTGAAATGTTCTCAGTTAACCACGCTTCTTAAACCTGACTGTCAGAAGAATTATTTGGGGTTCCAACTTGAGCCGGGGCTGCACAAGAATAAATAAAAATAATATCTAGACAGCTAGGAGGAAAGATGAAATATTTATTTCTAAAAGTAAAACAGTCTGCCTTTAGGGGTAAGCTGCAGAGAAAATGGGATATAGCAACATATTTTTATAAAGGAGCTTGTCTGGAATGAAGTGTCTACATGCTGATTTTAGGGTGACACTTGAGGGGTGTGTATCTCTTGCTCTCTGTGTATGTGTGTTTATTCTTATGAATATGCAGTTCCTCTGGGAGATTTAATTTAATTAACTTTATTTTCACAGTCCTTAATTCTTTGATGTGTAGATTAGGTCTGGGTAACTTATTTGGGGGGTTCCTAATTCTAGTTGATTAAGTTTCAGTTCAACTATCAATTATATAGTGGAGACACTGGTTCTCTGCCCCTAATATTTTAAGGGAAGATGGAAACAATATAAAGAATAAAATAAATTTGGATATAAAACTTCACACATGACTTAATATTTATGAACCACTAATTTTTTTTTACTCTTCTGTCATTTCTCAGTTCTCCTGCCCACCCCAGTTCAACATTTGTCTGAAAAAGAATTATACTGCATACAAAAGTTTGATTTTGCATTTCATTTTATATTAATAAAATTATTGTCCTTTTTAGGACTTTTGAAATAGTTTTTGTAATAAATCCAGCCAGTCATACCTCTTCCCTCCTATATTAGTAATCTGCCAATTATACCAGTTCTTGTAACTTAGACAACCTGAAAAGAGAAGTAATTAATGTGTAATGATAGGTAGAATGTATTCTGCAATCCTATTTCCATTCTAAAGTCTAAGGTTCAAAAGCCCCAAGTCCTCCTTTAAATGTCAAATAAAAGTAAGATTACTTTGCTGAAATAACATTAAAATGAAAGACAATAATGGCAGAATTATAATGGTCCTTGGGAGCACTCTGATAAATTGAAATCACTACTGGAGATAGGCATCCATTCTGAGAAGTGTATATTGATCTTCTTTGGGGGTTTTTCTCTGACACCCTCTCCCAAACTCATTGTAGGAGATGTTTAAGATCCTCAGCCATTCCAAGCTTGCCCTTTCCCCAACTTTTAGAGTTTTTCCAATGTCAAAAATTTCCATAGTCAGAAAAAGCAGGCAAGAAAGGCCTGCCAGATTATCATATTTAAGCCATAAGAAAATATACCAACCTTAACATTTGCTGCTGCCTTCTCAATCAAACACTCAGGAATAAGGCTGGAGGTGTCCTTTAGTTTTAAGGCATAACATGTGAAGGAAAGCAACTGGAGGATTCTTCTGTCATTGCTGCATTTGACACCAGATGGTACTTACTTGATAAGTGTGTGTGTGTGTGTGTGTGTGTGTGTGTGTGTGTGTGCGCGTGTGTGTGTGTTAATCTTAAGAAGGTCAGTGAAATTTCAAGGCAATGGATCGCCTTACTTTACAAGAGAATCTGGGTTATTGCTGGATAAGGAGAAACTTTAGCCAGATGGAATCACAAGTATGATCCTCACAAGTAATCACCCAGAAAAAGTGGTTTAGGTAGTGTCTGAACTACTGGGTAGAAAAACTTGGATGCAATTGTTTCAGAGGATAAATAACAACATGAAACAATAGAGTTGACTCTGAAAAAGTATGAATTGTTTTAAAATTGGTTCTGAGTTTATTCTCATTTTTCTTATAATATAAATTTCTGTCCTATTTGAATCAGATTGTTTTTATTGTGTTCAATTGTGTTTGATTCATGGAGATTGCCTAGAAAGTCCCTGCAGTTTTCTTGGCAAAGTTTATGAGAAGTGGTTCAAAGAAGTTGCCTCCTTCTTAAGCTAAGATAAAGAGAAGAGAAGAGAGAGAAGAGAGAAGAGAAGAGGTAGGGATAGGGGTAGGGAAGAGAAGAGAAGAGAAAGAAGAGAAAAGAAGAGAAGAGAAGAGAAGAGAAGAGAAGAGAAGAGAAGAGAAGAGAAGAGAAGAGAAGAGAAG
>NW_020769309.1:9054863-9067363 GCF_900518735.1 Pseudonaja textilis
AGAGAAGAGAAGAGAAGAGAAGAGAAGAGAAGAGAAGAGAAGAGAAGGCAATCTTGATTGTTACTTATTACTGTTGGGACAGTGGCTCACATTAAAAATAAAATTCTATTGCCTATTCTCAAAATAAAGTATGTGTATATGTATGTGTATCAGTGGTGGGATTCTACCAGTTCAGCCCGGTTCTGGCATATTGGTAGTGCCGAAGATCAGCTGGCAGAGAAGCAGTTCACTTTGAGTCTCTCCGAGTCTTGGCAGTTGGGCCCACCTGAACCTGTTCCTAGGTCCTTTTTACCTCTCAGCTGTTTGGCGTGGCAGAGAAGATTGCTGTGCTAAACAGCTGAGAGGCGCAATAGCTTAGTTTTTACTGTTTTGACGTGTGCACAAAGTGCATGTTTGGCAGGTGCGTGCGATTGCATGAAGTGCGTGATTCCACCCCTGCAGCCACACCCACGAAGCCATGCCCACAGAACCAGTGGTGGGAACTTTTGAATCCCACCACTGGTGTGCATGTGTATGTGTATGTTCGTGTGCATATGTATATGTGTGTGTGTGTTTTATATATATATATATATACATACACATACATACATATATGTGTGTGTGTGTGTGTATATGTAAGTATGTGTGTGTATGTGTGTATATATATATATATATATATGTGTGTGTGTGTGTGTTTTGTATATATGTGTGTGTGTGTGTATGTGTGTGTGTGTATGGTATTCAGCTTTGTTCGGGTATTTTCCCACATCATTATAGTTGTGCTTTTAAAGTTGTAGCAATGTTTCGGCAGAATCTCATCTGCCATCATCAGACGAACACAATACACAAGCCTGATGACGGCAGATGAGATTCTGCCAAAACGTTGCTACTACTTTAAAAGCACAACTATAATGATGTGGGAAAATACCCGAACAAAGCTGATTACCATACATGTAAGTACCCACAAAAACTTAAGAAAACAAATATCTATCTATCTATCTATCTATCTATCTATCTATCTATCTATCTATCTATCTATCTACACACACACACACACACACACACACATATATATATACACACACACATACACACACACATATACACACATACATATACACACGCATCACTGTCCATTTTGAATACATAATGGAAAGAGGAGTTTTCTTGTAGTTTCTTCTGGTTTCTGCCTCTGGCTCAGTCAAGTGTAGCCAATCAACCTATTACTGCAACAGCCTGCCCATCTTAATCCTCTTTGTTTCTGCCAATAGATCATTGTCAAATCTGAGCAGTCAAATAAGTTCAGCTTATGCATGAGTATTAGCTTTTAAAATCCAAATTAATCATTAATCAAAATTCAATATTCTAGAGACAAATTTATTTTTAAATTCAAGGAATTCTATTACTTCTAATACGAAACAGTAAAATAGTCCCTGAAGGGAGAAAGCATTAAAAAGCTTCTCTACTGACCCCTACTAGACTTTTCCACTCCTGGCTTGATGAAAATTGCACATTAAAAAACAGCAAGGCAGGAAAAGTTGGAGGTTGTCTGCAATTTCTAATGGATGTTTGGCTTTTTCAATATCGTTTTAGAAAACTACAGTCTTACAAACACTTGAACACAAAAGTAAATCCTATAAAGTCAATATTTTGTTATTAACTGTAGTTAAGTAAAAATTTTCTAGAGTTCCAGAGGTGCTTTTTCCAAAAGGCAACTGGGCTTTCTTGTTTGTTTTTTTTCTTTGAAAGCATTTCACTTCTCATCTAGGAAGCTTCTTCAGAGAACTGAAGAAACTTCTTGGATGAGAAGCAAAATATTTTCAAAGAAAAAAAAAACCAAGAAAGTCCAGTTGCCTCAACCATGACCTGGATAACTGAGAATCCACATGGACAAAATTTCTAGAGGAACTCAGCTGCCTAATCTTGTTTTAACTTGAATGGGTTTAAGATGGTAGGGATGCTACAACTGGCTTCTCTTGTTCAAACTTGATGGATACCCATTGAATGCATCCACCAGTCAAATATCTCAGATACTTAGTTATGCTTCTACTAAACCAGAGCTGCATACATTCACACATGTGGTGAATTTTCATAATCAATTTCAATTTGCATGGCTGCCCATTTGATCTAAGTGAGCAAGTCTAAAAGCTAGTGTACAAACATATACAATGTTTCCATTACCAATTTGAAAAAAACACACCCTAAAATAATGATCAGCAGAAGAATTCATTCTATATCAGCTTAATGTGCCCATTTTAAGACCTCTCCATCATTACCAGATTCCCAGGCATTACTACTGCTAATGTTTCTATTCTATTGTATTTTTTGCCACTAACCACAAACCAATATTATCAAATTGTTAAAATCCCAATAATAAAAAGATTTTCTCTAAACAGACTTTGAGCCTAACTTGTCAAATCTTGATTTCCAATGCATTCAAGATTCCTGAACACAACTCAAGTTTAATAGGAAAAAAGAGGTAGAAATTCTGCCAGCATTTGGTTGCTAGATTTCTCAGCTTCACTTCCATGAAAAGTAGTTTGATACAACTGTCATCAAAAGACTTTGCAAGAAAACAATTTATACTCTAAGTCTATGATCCACAGCATCTTGCTATCATTTCTGTAGATGGTTGATAAAAGTGTTTTATGATAGCTATCAGTATGCAATTCCCAATATCATGAACATAGAAGGATATATAATTGAACTCAACCGCAATGACCACAAAGATGATGTTTCTTTGTCGAACAAGTCTCCATGTTAATAAAGTCCTACTGTAAGTCATGCAAATTCATCTAAGAATGTATAATTTTTTCTCTCTCCTTTGTTACTTTCTAGCAGTGGGTATTGAAAAGTTGGGAAACTTTTGTAGAAAGTCTATTAGATATGGGACTCCAGCTGGACAGTAAATGGTAGCAAAACATTTGTACTTTGCTATATGTTGCATTGTTTGGATTTTTGTAATGTTATGTAATTTTCAGATGATAAACAAATAATAAAATGTTAATGTGTTTTATACGCAATTAAATTGTATCTGTTCCAAATATTATATCTAGTCCCTAGGATTTCTCCTAGTATGAATGACCATGATAAATCCTTATTGTTGTTGTTCAGTCACTAACTCATGTCTGATTCTTTGTGACTCCATAGACCATAGTATGCTAGAGGTCCTCCACTATCTCCTGGAGTTTTCCCAAATTCACAGTCATTGTGTCAATCACAGTGTCTAAACATCTCATCCTCTGCTGTCCTCTTCTCCTTTTGCCTTCAATTTTTCCCAACATCTAGATCCTTATTAGAACTTACCATTTTTAGGATTACAAAAGGCAAATATTTATGTGGAATTTTATGAGAATAACCTATTTTCAACTCTTCATAAATAGTATATACTACCCCAAACAATATACTGTAGTATGGATATATTAACAGCAGGGGTTGGATTCTAATGGTTCTGTCTGGTTCTATAGAACTGGTTGTTATGATTCTGTGCAGTTAGGAGAATTGGCAAATTGCACCTCTGGCATTCAGGCCGGCGGGCCATGGGAAGTCAGAGCACTGAGGGAAAGGGGGATTGCCAGGGGGAGCTGCCCTCTCCGCGCTGAATTGGGACCATTCGGGGCAGTCCTAGGAATTGGGTGAGCCGAGCTGCAGCTCCTTGCCTTCTTAGCTCAGGGAATGGCTGTTTTCTGTAGGAGGAGAACTGCAGAGGGGGAAGGTCTACCTGAGCAACTCCTCCAGTGTCTTCACCGGATTATTTGGACACTTACAAGCAAGCACAGCTAAAAGTGCTGCTGTTGCATGTCAATCCAGACCTCACCCCATGGCTCCGTAAAGCCAACACCAAAGAAGTGGGCGTTCAGGTGAACCCATGGTGCAATGCTCACTTGGATCTCAGCATCTCCAGGCTGTCCGACCTTAAAGCCCCTCAGGCTGGCTGAGCTGGGAGCCATCACTCCCAGGCTTCTACTCACCCATGCTTGGTCACTGCCTGTTCACCTTGCCTGAACCGGCTGGTCCTACCCTCACCCTCCCCTCCCTCTCCTGGCCTGAGAAGGTAAGGGTGATGGTGGGGAATAGCAAAGTGGCTGGGTCCCCATCTTCCCCTCTCTCTCCCCCATTCTCTTTCTCTCTGTCTCTGTCTCTGTCTCTGTCTCTGTCTCTGTGTGTGTGTGTCTCCCTCAAAGCCGTGGCTGGGCCAAACTAGCAAGCTTTCCTTGGAGCTCTTCGCTACTTCTTTCATTTCTTCTTTTTAGAATACAGACTGGCTGAACAACAATTGCAGTGGGATTGTTCCTTTGGGTGACCCTCCTCCTCCTCCTCTCATGACCAGAGGCTGTGGTAGGGCTGGGAGGGTGAACATGTGAGGGGAGATGCTCCTCAAGCAAGTGCCAAAGCACAGCAAAAACGGGCATGGGGGGGTGGCTGCTCATTTGAGGAGGGTCTCCCCATGCATGTGCATCCTCCTGGCCCCACCATAGCCACCAGTCATGAGAGGAGGAGGAGGAGGAGAAAGGTCACCCAAAGGGATGCTTCCACCATGGCTGGCAATCGTTGTTCATCCAGCCAGGATTCCAAAAACAAGAAATGAAAGAAGGAGCAAAGGGTGCCAAGGAAAGCTTGCTGGCTTGGCCCAGCCATAGCTTTGAGAGAGAGAGGCACATACACACAGAGAGAGAGAAAGTGAGGGGCAGAGAGGGGAATATAGGGAGAGTGGCAGAGAGAGATATAGAGGGGAAAGAGAGAGCCATAGAGAGAGCCATAGAGAGATACAGAAGGAGGGGAAGAGAGAGAGAAGGAAAGAGAGAGAGAAAGGGAGGGAAAGAGAGAAAAAGAGTGAATGAGAGAATGAGAGACAATAAAGAAAAGAAAGAGAAAAGAGAAAGAAAGAGAAAAGAAAGACAGCAAAAGGAAGAAAAGGTATAGACAAAGAAAGGGAGAGATGGAAGGAAGGGACAAAGAAAGAAAAAGAAAGAGAGGGAGGGACAAGAAAGTGAATGAGATATATGGATGGATAGATAAATACATGGAAGGAGGGAGAGAGAGAGAAAAAAGGAGAGGAAGGAAGGACACAAACCCTGGCTTCAGAAGACTCTGAAACAGCACAGCAATCTAGGGCTGGAAGGGATCTCGGAAGTCATCTTCTAGTCCAACCCAACAGGAAATCCTTAAAGAATCATAGAATAGCAGGGTTAGAAAGGAGTGTGTGTGTGTGTGTGTGTGTGTGTGTGTGTGTGTATGGCTGTCAAAACTCCAAAAACAGGTCAAGTAGCTCTGGGGAGGTCAGTCATAAATTAGAACACTTGCTAAGCAACCCGCCATTAAGTGAGGACCACTTGTATTTGGTTTGCCAGTCACAAGGCCACCTGGCCATGCCCAGCCAGTCATGTGACCACCAAGCCATGCCCACCCACATGACCACCAAGCCACACCCACAAATAAGACCATGCCCACAGAATCAGTTGTTAAAAAATTTGGATCCCACCACTGATTAACAGGAAATGTTAATACAGAAATATGAATACAGAAAATATTTCATTGTTAAGTAAAAAATAGCTGGTCCATCGAAACCCTAATTTCCCCCCCTAATCTCTTTTCTGACATTTGAAAGACTAGCATTTGAAAATTAATTCATTAATGCAAATTATGGATGAATTAGAAATTAAGATAAAGTTTACAACTGGAAATTTACATACCAGAAGTTTGTAAAACTAATAAGAATATGATTGATTATCTGTCGGTCTGTCTATCATCTGCCTATCTGTGTTACTGCTCCATTCTTAAAAGGATGCTTCCAAATAGTTACAATTATTGGTCTGTTGGTCTTGTTCATAAATTCTTCCTTTCTTTGAAACCCTAGTTCAAAACATTCCTTGTTGTTCCTGATTGATTCTATATTCATTTACTTCAAACAATATTTGAGGCATATGTAGATTGTCCATGTGTACTTCAGATATCTTATGGACTTAACTAGATGTTGGCATAAATTCTATATTATCAAATTATTTCAGGGAAGTTCAGAAATAGATATATCAATAGCTTAGAGAAAATCTACTATAGTTTTTATCCATAGTGCATTTTTCATCACGTATTAATTCTGCTGATGGTATAGCAATTTTTATTGTTTTCTGTTACATCATCATCCTGTAACATCTTTATTTAATTTATTAAATAAATAAAGAATCAATGAGAGATCCACAAATTCCACTGGAATACAGATCAATTTGGCAATGGTACCAATATGATTCAATATTTTTTTTAAAAAAAATCCAAATTATTTCTGCTCTTGCTCCAAGCAAATACAATGAGTATTATTTCATCATGTAAATCCTTCCACAAATTTATTTCACTGAGGTTTAAAGCAAAATAATTTCATTTTATGAATAATATTCCTTTATAGCTGAACAATATCAGTTGAATAATGTATTCACTGAATTGCACTGCATATTTCTAATAAAGAATGATTGCTTATTCATCATAAATATGCTCATACTTAATATCATTGTATATGATTAAATATAAATAATGTATTTATGTTAGACAATATATTTCATACATTGTGTGGATTCTATATTTACTTTGGATGACCATGAGACAAATACAGATTTAAAATGAATAATAAGCAATTTTTGTAAATAATTGTCCCCACATTTAAATACTCTTATAAAATGATTTATTTATTTTTAAACAAATAATGGAAATATTGATGCATCTCTTGAAATTCATTACCCGTTTACACTACCAGAATAATAACCCAATTGGGCAACAGTGATATAGATGTAGTTTTATGTAACAATACTTAGAAAAAGGCTGGCAAATGGGACCTGAGAACAAAGTATGAAATAAGTCAGTGGGGTGTGGAACAACAGGTTGCCCCCAACATGAACTCATATTCAACACTCTTTCTGAAGAGCCATTGACAAAGTTAATTTCTTGGAATACTCTTGTGGTCCATTTCAGCCATTTATGAGACAATTTGGTTCATACAGGTCTGATTCTGTATTTCCTTCCTTCAAACAATGCTTGACACATACTTAGAGTCTCCACATATTATATAAAATTGATAATGATAAAATACTCACTTCAGATTCATGAGGTCTCAGAATAAATTTTTAATTAGAAAAGTTTTGAAAATTATTTATCTCAATCCTTCTGAGCCAGGGGTGTCAAACTCGTTGTCCACAGACTGGATGTGTCACACTCCAGCCACACCCACATCTGGTTTAACGAAGGGGAAAAAGTTGTGATATGTCACATCACGATGCAAGTTTGACATCCCTGTTCTAAGCAGTCCAATCTCTCTCTCTCTCTCTCTCTCTCTCTCTCTCTCTCTCTCTCTCTCTTTCTTTCTTTCTTTCTTTCCTCATTACATAACTTTGCACCATGTCTGATGGTGCTGCATGGGTACCACTAGCAACTGCTTTCCAAGCTGATCTGCTGTTACAGAGGTCAGCAGTCAGGCAATAAGCATAGCAGCATGAATAACATTCATAGCATTGTTTCTTCACTATAGGGAGTGAAAATGGAAAAGCACAATGCAAAAAAGGGCCAATAACTGAGAAGTTATAAAGTGGGGCCAGTTTACAGGAAGTCCTCAACTTACAACAGTTCATTTAGTGACTGTTCAAAGTTACAATGGCACTACAAAAAGGTGTCTTGTGACCATTTTTCATACTTACAGCCTTTGTAGCATTCCCATAGTTATGTGATCAAAATTCATAAGCATTGCTGTGTCCCAAGTTCATGTGATCACTTTTTGCAACCTTTTGACAAACAAAATTAATGGGAAAGCCAGATTCACTTAACAACTGGGTCAAGAAAAGTTGTAAAATGGGGGCAAAACTCACTTAATAAATGTCTCACTTAACAACAGAAATTTTGGGCTCGGTTGTGGTTGTTAAGTCCAGGATGACCCGCACTTTGGGAAAGTAGATTTGGTAGGTTCTACCAAAACTCTATCACTTGTCAAAAGGCTGTTTTGTAAAGCTGCTCTATGGACTATTGAGACTTAAAACAGTCCAGAAAGGGCTGGATATAATATCGTCCTAACTCTTGAACAGAGTTAGCTTGTAGTCTAAAAGATACCCTGTTAATTAACCTTACTAGTGCATCCATACAAGTATGATTTAATTCTTAAATGTTCGTCAGTTTTATGGGTGCATCAATTTTGTTTCCTTAAAATCAACCAATGCTGTCTTCAATAGGAATTGCCACTTTGATTTAGCAATTCTTTCTGAATGGGAAAAAAAATCCATGGAACATAATTACAGATCTCTGGATTGGAGCAAATGAGTCTAAACTGACATAAGCTTTGGGGCTTAAGCGGAATGCGCAACAGGTTAATAAGGCAATTAAATTTATTCAGAGCATCATTCTAATTCAGCTGCCCCCAAAGAAAGGATCCCTCAGAGGAATAAAGATATTATTTGCTTGTTAGGGGCATGCTTCATTAAGTATAATCATTACTGTGTTAAATTGGCAGCTGGGAATGTTACAGTTATTCGACCAAATCTGGGTTTGTTTGTTTGTTTTGAATAAAATATTGGGGCCAAATTCTCTTCTCTCATTCCGCTATTGAATGCTTTATACTTTTTGCAAATTTATTCCAGTTCTTGAATGAACAAATACGCACACAATTACATACATTTCTCTCCATTGTTAACCAAAAGAAAGAAAGCCGTAGAGATATTAAATGAATGACCTTGAACAATATGTTGATTTGCTGCATTGGCAATGGAAGACTGACAGTCCAATATCCATCCTAACATGAGATGGAGTGATCATTGGTTCCACATGTTGACAACAATATGCTAACATTAATGTATTCTCAGTGTCCAGGTGTCTGTTTAATATAACATTAAAAGAAGTTTCCAATTAATTTTTAATCCTGTCATTCCCTCATTAAAACAGATCAACTAAGAGGTTTGGAGATAAAAATTGTGTGTTGCTACAACTGCTAGATAGAGACAATGTTCTCTATCTCAAACAAATTGCAAAGTCACTATTCCTGGATTATTGTAAATTATGCACGAGACAAAACTGCAAAACAAAATAGAAAATTACAAATGTGCAGATATAATAATCTTTTTTTTTTTTTTGGTGCGCTGGGGAGGGGAATGAAACCCAGCTTCCACAGCTAGACATTTATTTTTTAGGAAGGACATCCTGTTAAAGTTTGTGAGGAAGGCATTTCATCCGTGTATATGGGAATCTACATGATGGGGGGAAAAATAAGGTGAAAAGATGAAATATTTGCTGGATCAAGAGACGCATGAACTATCTTCCATTTTCTGTTGCCTAAGGTAACAATTGTAGCTCTATTCTACTTTTCCTAGACTATTCCAACAGCCATGGACACCAGGTTGGAGACATCACTGAACATTCAAAGAAAACAGTATTCATCTGCATAAGTCTGCTTGGACCAAGTTAGATATCAGAACACAGAAATTCTATGAATTCTATCAAGGTTGTAGGAAAAATAGACCCTGTTCTACCCGACTGCAGATGGATTGGTGTAATTATCTAGTCTATTTTTATTTCATGTCCTTTCGTAATACAATCTAATGCTTCACTATTTTTCAGCCTGTAATTATTAGATTTTCTTATCTTGCATTCCTGCAGAATTCAGACTGACAAAAGTGTAATGACTGAAATCTGCCATTTTATTTTATCACCTTTCTTTTAAAAAGTGTTATTCCTTCAATTCTTAGAAATAATTGCAGAACAGTAAAGATCAGTATGAAATCTAACAAGCTTCAAATGTAAATGAGTAATTGCATAGGAAATGTATTGAGCAAGACAGCAGTGATTTACTGCATTGTCTATCCTGACATAAAACTATACACTATAAAGAAAATAGACTGTAATATGTAGGTTCATGAGCAGGAGGAAATGAAGCATAACTTGAGATAAGAAAAAAGAACTAAAAGTATCTAAAGGGAAAATTATGCAACTACTAACATTAATTGCATATATTGCTTATGCATAAAAGTCAGAAGCATGATAAATAGTATTTGTAAGATATTAATTCTCATTGATTCTAAATGCAAGTCTGAATTTAATATATTGCTATTAAGGCTGAAGGAGAGAAATGTGTTATTGCTATAGCATGCCTGTCCTTAAGAGCAATGCTGCAAAGTCAACATCATTCTATGGTGTTACTAAATATTGACCAAATTCTGTTTCCACATTGATACTGAAGGGGATTTGCCTCTGTTTTCTCCTCTTATGTTTACTCTTAAAAATTCCAGAGAATGGGTAGAAATTGGGTAAAAAAAATATATGTCATTTTGAAATTTTGGTGCAAAACAGGGGTTTCCAAGTGGTTGAGCGAGCCTATCCATTGTTGGTCTTGGTGTTAGTTATACTAATACTAATATAGTAACACTAAAAAATAGTATTTATTAGATTATTTTCATATAATTTTATAGATCTGAAACTTTATGTAGGGGTCAATGAGTTAAACAGTTTGAGATCGCCTGGTATATCAAAGGTCTTCAATGGCCTTGAAGGACAGGAAGAAGAGCTCCTCCCAAGGCAACAGTCAGATAAATGGGACTTGAGCTGAGGCTAGAAAATAATTTGAGAAAAAGGCTCAGAAACTGGAAAGTATGTTGGAAAGACCTTAAAAAGCTGGGCCAAGAGGTGCTGCCAAAGGAATGGTCAGATAACAGATAGCATAATGTGCTTCTGGATAGTGAGGGGAGCAAGAGGTTCTGAAGAGACTCTTGACCAGGTGGGAAACAAAAATAGATGGGCTAATTCTATTTAATTATAAAACTACATTAACAGAATCTGACAAGGTCTGAAAATACAGTCCGCACCCCGTCTCCTTTATAGTCTGAGAAATAAAACAGGGCCTCTTGCCCCACCCACTATCCAGCTGAAGACTATATTTTCTCTTATTTGTCCTTCAGTTGGCAGACTTTCTTGGCTCACTCTCCCAAGGTCTATCATACCATTGCAAAAAAGACCCTCCCTTGTTTTCACAAAGATAACTTCAGACTTGCAAGATGTCAGTATATAAGAAATTATGAGCTGGGATAGACATATCAAGTCAGCCAATGGGGACTGTTTGGTGACTAAGAAACAGCATCTGTTGTGAGTTAGATCAGATGGCTCAGAGCCTGGGCGTGGCTTAGCCTGGGCTAACTGTAATATATTGCTTCTGTGATTGTGACTACTGGATTCTGAGTTCTGGTTCTGACTTCTGTTGCAGGGGTATTGTATACATGCATCATACTGTATATTATTGTATATAAAGAAGTTTCTTCTATAAATGAATCCTGCTGAATTATTTGCTTGTGTGCTGGTTGGATTGCTGTAAACTCTAACACAAGATACCGTTAGTCTAGCTGTTAGAATAAAAGTGCTCCTGAGTTATACTGCATTGGTTTTTTTTTAATCTAACCTATCTTTTAGGACTGACAATCAGGGAGGCTCCTGCTTACATTCCCCATCCCCATTTTAATTTTATGTAAAGATGTGTGCTGCTAGAATTTTGTCATTTTGACACCTAATCACTTTGACATGGTCTTGGGGAGATAGAGGTCAATACATTGGATATTACATTGGTCACCTCTACCACAATGCATTCTTTCAATTAACTTTTTTTCCAGGTCAGACAGCAAGGAAGAAAATTTGCCAAATGTTGGTTTCCGGCTCATTTTAAATTATAATGCCCTCACATTGCCTTGGGCCACATTAGCCATTTGGTGAACTAAATAAATTCTGCAATTTATTTAGAAGTTAAGGAAACTTATTCTCTAGTAACTCTCATTCAGATACCAGTCTTAATACTACTTAGATGTATACTCTTTGTGTGTCTTGCTGATTTCAGCATATCCAACTGAGAGACTTCACAGTGCCTGTAGTTAGTGATATTGATTTTTAGAACATTTGTAATTTACCTGTTTCTTTCATTCTTGGTAGCATTTAATTGCTCTTTAAACCAGAGAAGTATTTCAAAGGGTGTTTTTTTTTCAACAACATAGTAATAGAACTCAACTGAGTTAACTTGAAACTTGACAAGGAATGGACCAATCCTTTTAGAGGAGATCGTTTTAATTTGTTCCTAGGACAAAGCTTCTTCCACACAAATGGAGATTTACAGCAGCATGCAGATGGAAAGTAAAATAGCAGAAGGCAAAACATTTGGATAATCCAAACTATATGAATAGGAATTCAATGTATACACAACAGAAAAAAAAGTGGGTAACTGGAGAAACTGAACCTAAATATATCAAAGTAATGAGATACAAATTGAATGTTTTACAGTCAGATTCTAAACATAGAGGCAGCCCTACTGAATTTAGTGTGACTTTCTATAGTATCCAATCTATGTAGAATTATGAGAAGACATACCAGTATATATTAGAAATATAAGGTTATTTTTCTTAGATCAGTTTTTTTAAAAAAATAAATAAAAACTAAATACAGCTTCTAACATATGATAATAGCCATAGCATTTATACATATTTGTTTGAATCATTATTGAATCATTATTGAATCATCATATCCTATAT